>VXBL01001597.1:1472849-1514611 GCA_013400195.1 Aramus guarauna | reverse complement strand
GGAGGGGGGGCACACCGGGGCCCAGCTCGGCAGGCCGCGCTGGCAGTCCCGGGCTGGGGGTTGAGATCATGGCAGCCACCACGGGATCAGCGAGGGAAGCGGAGGCTGCCCGCAGGACTCCCGGGCAGCGGCTGCCATTCGCCAGCTCTTTCATCACCTGACGTCGTGGGGTTTAGGAAAACACTGTGGGCATTTGGGGCGAGCTTACTCCTGGGCGAAATGAAGTCGCACTCGGGTCCAGATTGCTTCCTTATTTGACTTCTGCTCCTTCCTTAACGGGCTCTTGTCCCTCCCCAGCCGTGCCTCACGCTAACCTCTCGTTTATTATCTCTCTGTTATCTTTTGGCAATATGATAGCACTTAAGTAGAGGCTAATGAGCTATAGCTCACGTGAAAGCTGCACTCAGACCCATTTATGCTTTTACAGGGCAGCAATTGATTTCTACTACGCTTACTTTTAAGTACACAATGTGTGAATAGGGCCATGTGGAGCCAGCGAGGGGAAGATCCTGTGTGGCCGCACCCCAAAGCAAGGCTCTCCTTGGCACCTCGAGAGAGGTGGGCAGCTGCCTCGCTGCCGTCAGCGGCCTGGGGCAGGGCTGAACGCGGTGTGGTACCCCGCCTGGGTCCGAACGGCAAATGGAGACCCCCGGCCGTTGACGTGAGCGAGCCCTGAGCTGCAGCAGCGCAGAAACTCGGCTCACCTCCTGTTACCTCTGCCTCCTGTTCGGCAAACTCTAGCAAAGCGCTGCGGGTGCCCAGGAGGAGGAGTACGGCAAACAGCTGGGGGACAGCAGCCCCTGAAACCCGCCTGCCTCAAACAGAAAATGATCGTGGTGGCTCAGTAGCTATTTTCCCCTTGCTGTGTTTTTACAGCAAAGGGTAAACTTCACTGAAGGAGCTTTCAACTGCTTGACAGACGTACCAACATCTTTATGTTCAGATATCTTCTTTCACCTGTGCTCTGCTCCACAGAGCCAAGGGGAAAGGGAAACAGGAGATCCCTGTTCCTGGAGAGATTCCACAAGCAGTCCGTAAGCCAGAGAGTTTTCTTCCAGCCTTTCCAAAAGCTCTTCCTGGGGAAGGAGGGACTTGACCTCTGCCCAGACAGCAGTGCACAAGAGCTAAAAGGGCAAGCTGTTAAAGCGCAGCTCATGGAGGCGTTAGCCCCTGTGCTCACATGAATGTCTCCTGGTCATAAACTACAAATGATGTCATTGGTAACCGGCACATCTAGGCCGGGGCTTCCCCAGCACTGCAGTGCTCTGCCACTGCCTGGTTTCCTTGGCCTCAGAGCACCTCTCAAGGCGTCCCCTCCAATGGCCAGGTCCGAAGGAGCGCCTGGGCACCAGGCTCTTTCGGCGGTTCTCATGTCAAGATACATTCAGTTCTAATGCTCTTTCTCCCCAGCTCAGCAGATCATTCTCAAATCTAGATCTAGCTTTTTTCCCAGGCTTTTCAATCACTTTCTTTGATGCCTGAACAGAAGAGCTCCGTCACCTCTCATGCCCCAGATGCCAGGGAAAGTCAGGATTCTCCCATTCTTCCCTCCCCTCTACCTTGCTTTAACTGTTTGTATGACAGCTTCAGAGCTCTGAGCAGGAGCACAACCCACTTTGGGCTTTTTCTCCAAAGGCCGCTTCAATAGTCTTCCGTGCCAGTTTACTGTTACACGAGCCCTGCCTCATCACCAGGGGTCTGACCCCAAGGCAGTGGTAAACGGAGTCTAAATCATCTGAAGGGCTAGCGGTGGGAAATTCAGGTGGGACTTGGGTAGCTCAAACTGCATGATTTCAGCATCCCTTCAATTACTGTTTTCTGCAGGCAGTTTCAGAAACTCCTCTCGGTTCCCTGCGTGCCTGGATCTTCATGTATCAGCAGCTGAGACCATGAGCTCCAACTGGAAACTCTCAGGAACCTGGCACGGGCTGTCAGGAACGTTTATGTTTCTGAAGCGTCAAAGGAAAAGGAAATAGCTGACGGCAACTCAACGACTGTAACTGGTCTGTAATCCAAACACTGTAAAGCTGGTGGTTCACGGGAATCTCTGAATCCGTAAGCTTTCCGCGACACATGATCACAAAGGATGAGCTCTGGACATGCGCGCGCTGCCAGGCCATCTCTGGGCCCCGACACCACAGCGGTGGCTTTTTACTTCCACGTTACAGCATCTGCGCTGCTGGGTTTGCAAAATCAGAGCGCGCTCCCAACAGCAGGTTCTCCCCAAGGGAGAAACATGTATGCACGTAACCTGAATGAAAGGATCTCTGATGACAGAGCAGAAACTGAGTGCGTTCTGCCACTAACACATCAACCTTATTGGATTGTAAAGCTTTAGTATCAAATCCGTGATGGAGATTACTTGTTTATTGGCTTGTGAGTATTACATGCATAATTCCTCTTCAGAATTGTATTTGGAATAATAGATGGCCCCAGAGAGATGTAATTCATTTGAGAATGCTGACATCAAAAATCCTTAGGTGCAGCTCAGATGATTTATAACTGGCCTCTTTATGTAACAAAGGCCCGTTAATTATTTAAAATTCTCAGAGAAAAAATAGATCAAATATATATTATGGATGGCAATTCTCAATTCAAGATTAAGCTCCACACAAGTGTGTAAGACGGCTGCAGTCCGGAGCAATGAAGATGCGGCACTGCCTGGCAGGTGTCTATGGACGGGTGTAACAGGAGGGTTCCCGCACCGGAACAGGCATCCTGCCTCCGACAGTGACGTGACATTGATGATTCTTTTGCGCCTTCAGCAGTGGCCCTGACCGAATGAGCAGCACTGTGCCAGAAAGGCGGAGAGGGGGTTGAGTCCAGCTAGTGATTAGCCTGGGGCTGAAGGATGATAGCCCTCCTAATTCCTTTAACCTCATCAGCCCAAGAGCAGACTACTCCTGTTCACATAAATGCCTAATCCTTTTCTAAATCCCTCAAACCGCTTCCTCAGCAATATCCTCCAGCAGCAATGTACTCTGACTGTTCAGATTAATAAAAAAATTTCAGCCCTCTCATGTATGCATGCGCTTGGCACCCATTCTTTTACTCATACCGAATGGCCCAATAATGCCACTATGTACTTCTCTGTAGAAAAAAGGAAACAACTTCATCTACTTTCCTGCACAGACCCACAGTCCACTGGCTTTTAATTCCCTCATACGGTAAATAAAAGTCCTAAAAATACCCGAGCGTGTGCCCAATTTTAGCCCCCAGTCAGTTCTCTGGAGGACAGTGGAGCAAGGAAGTACAAGGGACCACTGCTACTGACATGTTTTTTCCCATGCATCACGAAAATCACAATGGCTTTCTCCTGAGGTTTAAGGAAAAAGGGCAACGCTGGTCTGAAGAGACACAACAGAATTTCCAAGGAGGAAGAAGAGCACGAGGTGCTTTCTAAATCGCTCTTTGCTGGGCACGCACCTGAAAGTTGTTCCCGGCTGTTCAAACATGAACCAGCTCCAGTTCAAAACCGGTGTTGCCAGCTGGGGTTGAAGAGCTGTGCTGAGCAAAAGCCTTGAAGCCCATGCGCTGCTCTTTTGTTTGCGTACCACCTGGCTGCTTCAGCCGTGCAACTGCATGGTGTCCTTCGAGTTCAAAGCCATGGGCAGAATGAATTTACATCTGTCTTCAAAACACGTGTCCTCCAGCATCGATCAAACTGCAGGGGCAGGGAGAAGAAAACTCTTGTGAGGTCCTGACTGTTCCCTAAGACCCAGACTAGCCCCGGCACACTCTCGTGTGTATAAATGCCAGGCAGGCAGCAGCAGCGGACAAGGTCTTCATTCCTGTATCACCAGTTTTTAGCTTTTTCCTTAAAGAAACATAAGTAATACACTTTTTCTACTGTATTGCACCATCAGCATTCGTTTATATCAGAAACATATTTTTGTTTCATTTCTAGCTCAGATTGAAATATAATACCGTACTCTAACTTTTGTACTAATGTTGGTATTATCCCTTCCTAGGTAATTTTTCTGGTTTCCCCACAATGAATCAATGATCATTTTGATCAGGGTCTGTGAGCTATAAACTCCTCCAGTGTGAGAAAGCTTATAGCCCCCTTGCACTCGAAGTGAATTATTTCCAATTATTACAACTGCAATAATTACAATTAAAATAAACTTTTTTTAAAAAAAGCTTTTAGGTTTTTAATTACTGAGAAAACATTCATGGGAGGTTCATGACATATTCTGCGATTTTCAAACAGATGTATCAGATTTAATGAAGTAAGCAGATTTTACTTTTCAATCACTTCAGCTCTGCATTTTATTGCTGCTTGTTTCTGCAGTTCCATTTTTATGGACACAGGGATGGAATTCATCTGACCTAGTCACTCCGGGATCCTTTTATCTCCAACAGAGAGAAACAGGAGCTTTTGAAATGCAATTCATCCCATCATCCTGAAGCAGACAGCTGAAAAAAGTCAAATGAATGTTACCATGAAAGTGCCTCTTTCTCTCTATTGACTGTACGAAAGCCCGAGGCAAGGAGCTCCACTAAAGGCACCCCTGTTACGGGCGTCCCGCTGCAGGTGGGAAAGGGATTGTCCTTCACAGGCAGCCCACATGCACCTGACCCAATTTTCTTGATTTTTAAAAACTAAATGCCATAGTTTCAGAAGGCGTTTCCCTTCAACTTGTTGGAATTGGAGTATTTTAACTTCTTAGCAAGTGGAACAGCAACCCACCTAGTACCTGAACCGTGGTTCATGCAGAGAAGAAGAGAGGCAGAATGTAAACCCTTGCCTGCCGGACAGCGTTCATTTCTTGTCGTTGAGATGGTGTCACATTAGCAGGCACCAAGGAAATGCACTTGACAGAAAACCTTTCCCTCAGAGCCAAGCGGTTGCCAAAACGGCTTGGCCACAGTTCAGCCAAACACTTATGTGCTCTGCGAAACAGAAAGGGATTTAAGCGTGTGCTTAAGATCAAGCACTGGCTGTACTTCTTTGCTATGTCAGGGCCCCTAAGATTAACACCTATATGTTTTTACATTAACTTGGAAATATTTCACAAACTATTCTGCATCAATTGCACGTTAAAAGAACTTAAAACAACATATCTCTTATTAGTAGTCCAATCAGGTTCACTATAATGAACAACATAAAAAGAACTAAAAAGATGTTCCGAGCTCTGCTTCTTGTCTTGTGCTGCCAATATGTCTAGGAAATGTAAGTACGCACCTGAGCAAATCCTTAACATCAACATCGGTGTCATATGGAAAATAATTCCTTCCGTTTCCAAATTTCAAGAGGCTACTTTGCTGTACGAGCTCGTCCTGAAGCCATTCTCAGCAGAAGTAACCCCAGTATGAATGCAGAGCTCATTTCCTCCGGCTCGCGCTTCCAGAGCACGTGTGACGCTGTGTTGGCAAGTTAGGAAGGCTGCAGCACACTACGCAGAACAGAGCGGGGAAATACCGTACCGACAGAAAAGTTCGTCCCTGTGCACTTCTTGGCTGCCCTGCTCCTTGTGCCAGCTCTCGCACAGCCCTTAACATCAACATGGGGCCACTGCGCTCAGCCCCACCACAGCCCCAGCCTGGTGCTACTGTCTGCCCTGCCGCGGCCCGTCCTTCACTTTTGAGCCTTTTCATAGGAACATGTGGAAGGAAAACCAAGCGTCACGGCTCGGGTCCACAGGCAATGTGTGTTTGCGTACAGCCCACGCTGGGCAGTCCTGCTGATGTACTGAAACGAGGGGGCCGAGATGGTGTGGGGCTGAGATGGTGTGGGGGGCTGAGGTGGTGTGGGGCTGAGATGGTGTGGGGCTGAGATGGTGTGGGGCTGGAGGGTGTGAGGTGCTGAGAGCCGTGTGTGCTCAGCCTGGCCAGAGCAGGGCTCGGGGGACATCTTACCGCTATACCCACTACCTAATAAGCAGGTGCAGAGAAGGTACAGCAGACTCTTCTCAGGTCTGCAGGGACGGGACAAGAGGTGATGGGGGCAACTTGGAACATGGGAAATTCTGGTTATGTATGGAAAAAAGTTTTCCCCGTGCGGGTGGGTAACCTGGAAGAGGCTGCCCAGGCAGGCAGAGGTCCATCCTTCAAGATACTGAAGCCTGACTGGCCAAGGCCCCAGGTAACGTGACGGAGGTGCCGCGCTAGCCGTCTGCAGAGTCTCCTGTCCCACTGCGCCGGTCCGAGTCTGCTGCGGAGGAGCTCCCTGGAGTTCAGTGGTACCTGGGCCTGCAGCTGTAATAAAAAACATGAACTGATGCCTTCTTTCCCAGTCATGCAACAGAGTCTAAGTTAGTGGTACTTTCAAGAGAGAGGCAGGAGAAAATGGGGGGGGAGGGGGGGGGGAAGAAAAAGAAAAAGAGAAGCATTAGCCAGGGGAGCTAATTTGACATATTAATGCAAATCGTACAGGAGTCCTCTTTGGGGCCCTCAACAAGCTTGTTGGGGCAGATCTTTAGTGACTGCTTCATCATTTCCCCAGAAATACCGTGCGTGCAAGATACAAAAACGTTAACTAAACATTGCTGTGTATTTAACAAGAAAATGTCCGTAATTACGATTAAAACAAAAGCCTAGTGAATAGGCTGAACCCCTGCAACAGCTTTGCTGTTTCCATCATTTGCAGCCATTATACACTGCAAAAGCTGAGCTATTCCCATTATTTGTAGCCGTTATTTGTTTTCCTGCTGGACTTAACTGTACCAGCTGTTACTCAAATACCGGGAGACGCTACTTAGAAGGTCACTGTAACATGCCAATATATAGACTTTACACTGTAAATCCCTAGTACTTTTAATCATCCGCTGCCAGTAGACACAAAGAAAATCTAAATAAACCATGATCTTCACAAATACAGATGGTTTGGGTTTTATAGAATTGGCTTGAACAGATTAATAGAGCCACAACCGCAGACGAAAATGCTCTTTAGGAAACCAGATGGATGCTTCACCGGCATACCAAACTGCATTGTGATCCTAAACTGCCGCCAGAGCCCCTGCAAAGTGACTCGGCGTTCCCTTTCCCCTGCCCGCCGGCAGCCCCACGCGCTCTGCTCCGGCTCTGCCGCAGTACGGAACGGACCCGTGCAGCGCCGGGGCGGCAGGGCCATCGCCCGTACGAGAGGCCCCTCACTAACTGCTCCAGCAACCAGGCGATTTCCAAACAAGGTTGTGACGATTGAGGCGTTGAGCGACAACTGCGGAACGCAGGGATTGACCCCCCAGCCTCGTCAGATGGGAAACGCAAATGGTCTGCCGTGCAAACAGGGCATGCTGCGGCCTCTCTTGCGGCTGTAATGTCTTTAGACGTTGTGCGCGACACCAGTAGTTAAAAATCAGGCAGATGAGACTACGTCTCACTTGATGGGGCACTAGCGGCATGTTGATGTCTGTAATTCCTTATTGCACTTTAGTGATTTCAAAGGAGATATTTAAAATGCTCTTTTCACAATCTATCGCTGCTTCCACTGAGCTTAACAAATCGTGAAAGTAATAATGGAAAGTTACAGATTTTATCCTACCGTCTTTTCAGTCCTTAGTTTAAAATAGAATTTCATTACTTCCATGGAGGAGAAAATAAATCTACATCATACTGAGCCGAAAGAAGGCTGTTTACAGGCACACTTCAGCATAGTTCAATATTTAATGTTGTTACTGAACAATCCTTTGCTCAAAAAAAAGGCTTTTCTCACTGTAAAGCCTGTCAACAGTGATATTTTTTCTCTTTTTTTCCTGGAAAAATTTCATAAGAAATGTTAATATTTTATCAGGTTTCTGTTTGCATGACAACATTGCATCTATATTTGCAGTATCTTTCTCAAAGCATTACTAAACCATCTAGGGGCTGGATATGGTTCTGAACACGGAAAACTGGTTCTGAACGTAAAAGATTAACGATTTAAAAACGTGTTAGTATTTTGTAATGTCTTATTGAAAATGTCATAGAAAACTCATCAAAGCTATAAACCAAGTTGAATCAAACTCCCACAAAACATGAATAGCTTTGAATATTTTATTACTAAGTTGTGCTCTCAATGCTGTGCTTTCCTGGTTTCATGACGAGGATGAAGCAGTGGTCCCTGGCCCATACCCAGGTATCCTTTTCGGAAGGTTTGCAGAACAGCGTGCTACACACCCCCAGGTAAACACCTCAAAAGACAGAAACCTTCTGCTGTTGGGATGGGACCGAGTGTCCTCTACCTGCGGTAGCATTGTGCGTCAGCCAGCTCAGAATGCCGCACCACGATTTCCTTTGGCTGTATGTCACCAGCAGATAATGTTGAAGTACGAAATACCTTCAGACGACGTCAGCTAAGCTTCAGAGTGGCCACGTAAGTCAATCCGTTTCATTCGTGTTACTCACGGGGGGCGAAGGCTGGATTAATCTCACCCCTGTGCTAGGCTTTACCGACCCTGAAGCCCGGAGAAGTGCCACCAGCGGCAGAAAGGCCTGACCTGACTTTGGCTAGGTTCATTGTTCCTCAGTTTCCAGTAACAATACTTGAGGCATGAGCAAGATGCTGGCCCCTCCTTTAACAGGATTTTACCGTGGCGTAACCTCCCTGTGGGTTTGAACACTTTGGCTGTACGTCAAGCCGGCACAGGCAGAGAGTCCTGATACATTATACATAAAGATCTGCTTTCCTAACTTCCTACCTCGTGTCAGCGGTAATGCACAATAATCAAAACACTTCCCAAAGCAAGAGAAACTTGCTTTTGAATCTTCTTTCTTGACTCAAGACCCAGCACAATGTCGCTCAGTGCCCGCGTCAGCAGAGACAACGCAGCAGAGGCGCGTGGCTGGGGGTGCGGTGAGGAGGGAGGGCCCGAAGGACCCCCGTTTTCAGCAGCGGCAAGCCCCGATTCGATCACGTGGCTGCAAGGCACAACCGACACCGCGCGGCCGCATCCTGCGCTGACCTGGCCTTGGGCTGATGCGCCTGGGGATCCTCCGTCTCTTAACAGGAGAAGGGGACTCTGGTGTGATCAGCAGCTGACTCCGGGGTGACAAGAAGATGCAGTAAACACAGATTCAAGGGAAACAAAGCAGAGAACATTCAGATTTACTGGGAAAATGTGTTTTCTTCAGAGACTACCAGGAGAAAATCAGTATAAGCATTGACAATTATTTCTGTCAGGCATTTCTTTACAAAATTGTTCCGCTTCTGAATTAATATTTATGCTGCTGTGGCATATTGAGACTGCTATGAAAATTATATAATTTCTAAATAAATATTAAATAAAATCTGCCAGAAGTCACCTAAGATCAAATATTTTACCTTTTTTCCTTCACTTTTAGCTCATTTCAACAAAGCATTCATTTTCCAAGTTGTCTCTTCTCTTGTTAATTAACTACTTTCCTCAATGGCCGCAGAAACTTTACGGAATTCATGGCAATGTACTTTGCTTACAGGGAATGTAGGATAGTTCAGGAAAAGCAAGTTGATCTGCTTGACTTTCATTAATCAAAGGGGGCTTTTTTGGTTTGTTTTTAACAATGAGATTTAGGTACGTCTAAATGCTCCTAGTTAGGACCTGAACTTACAAACCCTGAAGTCTGACGCCAATTTTGTATCTAGGATCACTCTGCCTTGTACGGTCCTCTCCTCTTACAGCAAGGCACAGAATATAGAACCTAATTTTGGTTACTGTGCTAACAGCTCCGTGCGTTTCGTTCCAAAGGAGTGGGCTGAAAATGCATGTCTGAAACAGTATTTCTCAGGAGTAGCAGGGTTTTTTACCTTCATGACAAATTGCAAAATTCTCTACTTCTGTGTAAATTTGAGTCAATAAGCAAAATTAACATTAAAGAAGTTGAGAGGAGGTCTGTGTTTCTATCAGTAGTTGATAGTTTACAGGAAAGGAAAAAAAAAAAGGGCTATTTTAAAAAGAGCCTTCACAGAATGGTATGACCTGATCTGCGAGGTGTGGTATCACAAAGGCTTTGAAAAGTGGCTGCTAATTATTCTGACAGGTCTTTGATGTAGTCAGTGGCCTGTTTTTTTGGACAATACAGGAAATCCGTACAGTTTATGTCTCTCACGGTATGCCAGTTCTCCGGCCAGTGGGGTAACTCGGTAGGTTGGGTGAAGGGAGGACACGCAGCCGCGGGGAGCAGTGCCGTGCTGGCAGAAGGCCCCGAGCTGGTGCGAGACAGCGTGCTGCTCTCCCGGCACACAGGCTTCTCTTCTTCCTCGGTGATGAAGCTGAGAATGCCTTACCTTGCTTAGTTTGTGCGAAATGCAAATATTATGCGATTTGTTATGCAAACTGTTTCTTTCACTTGGATTTCACGGTCTATGTTTAATACACCTTGGTTTTGTTCAGATGCCTTTGGTACTGGTAATCCCAGGCAGACATCCCTGGGGGGTTAAAAAAGCAAAACCAAACCCCCAAACCCTGCAACCTTTATGGAAAAGCGATGAAAAGTAAAGTTTCTCCAATTCACACGTCCTGTCAGGCTCTGTCAGGGAGGTATGAGTCTGATCTCCACGTGACACTCACCAGTGTAGGTAGGTGGAGGTGAGGGAGAGCGTCCAACAGACCAAGAGATGAGATCTGATGACAGACACAGAAACTTTTAACAGATTCACGGAGAAATACAGTTGTTTGAAATGAGTCATGCGCGACCGTCACTGCAGCACCGCCCGGTTCAGGACTGTAGCCTCTAATGTCGGTGGCACCTCCGGAGCAATGCCGTCTGTCCTGTTACACCACCACAGCACGTCCCACCAGCCGGGGCTGCTGCCTCCTTAGCATCATCCTGCCCCCAGCCTCACTGCCCGCACCGCCGCCTGGCCGTACTCGTACTCTACCTGCTGCTCACCCCGACCGCGAAAAAATCCCCAAAACCACAAGACTGGTGTAATTAATGTTCAGGCTCGTCTAGTTTGGAATCTTGTCTCTGCCGGTGGCCAGCAGCAAACAACAGGGAAGCGTGCAGTGACACTTCTACTGCCTCACCTCCCGGCGTCCAGCAGTTGTAGCTCAAGGGCTTCCTGAACCAGAGGCTGTATCCTCGTGTTTTGTAGACTTTGACAGGTTTTTCTTCTCTGAACTGGTCAAAATCCGTTTTGAACCCATGTAAATTTTTGGCATTATCCTGGAATAATAAATTCCAACATACTATGTGAAAAATTATTTCCTGTTTGTTTCTCTATAATTTCAACTACTTAAATTTATTTCTCCTGTTTTTTTTTAATATTATGGTTAATAGGGAATAATTATCAGCTGTTCAGCTTCTCACGAGATTTATGTGTTGACTGGCTCATAACCGCCTCTTTCGGTTCCTCTCTAGGCTGTACACCTGTAGCACACCCAGTCCCTCCAAGTACCCAAGCTTTTCTTAACCTTTGCTCCTCTCTCTGGCCCTATCACACCTTTTTTAAAGTCTGTTACATCTCTTCCAGGCTTTAGTCTCTAGGATTTTGGGAGGCGAACACTGGATGCAGTCACAGTGGGGGCACAAAGGGCTCTATACTGCAGCATCTCAGTGTATTCCGTTCGCTTTGCCAGTTCCTTCCTCGTTATTCGGAACCAGTCTGCTTGGGAGGGGCTGGTTTGGTTTTGTTTGACAACTGCAGGGTATTTAGCTGGTGTTCCCATAAACCTCCCTCCAGCCATGTTAAGCACCTGAGTAGGTACGGCAGAACATAGTGCTGATTTTTGTACTGGGGTGGGCTCTCTATGGTGCTCTGCATTTATCCCTACGAAACGTCATCTTGCTGTTCTACTGCCCGCTCATTCAGCAGCATGAAATTATTGTGCAACTCTTCTCAGCTGGCTTTTTTATTATCTCTGATAATTTAATCATCACCAGTAAAACTTTTCACTTCATGATCTTTAACAAATTATTTATGAGCATACCTAATATTAGGTTGCAGCACAGATCCCAAAGAAACTGCTTGTCACCTTTCTGCATTGCGAAAACTGATCAGCCTGTCCCTTATTCTGTAACCGATTACTGGCCTGGGGAAGGAGCTTCCTTTTTCGCCTATGACCATCTTTAAAGTTTTTGTGCAACCCAGCTCTGTCAGGCAGATCGCTCCTGTCCGCAGGTCAGTAAGTTTGTCAGAGTGATGTAGCAGACACGGGAAGGCAACTTCCCTCTCCAAATGCTGTTGACTCCTTCCTGCTATTTTATATTTGCCGTGCGTTTACTGATGTTAACAGTTCTGCCAATTTGTCTGCAAAGTTGGACCTGTTGGAGGGTGGTTTCCAGGTTCCCTCCGAAGCCCTTTCAAAATGGGTTGTCACCCACCACTCGTCTCCACAAACAGCCATGCGTTACCACGCTCAGCACTGCAGCAAATCCTCACTTTGGTCCCTACAAGCACTGAACTAGCAGTTTGCTGCTGTCTGCCCTCACGGCTTTGCTCCAGAGCCTCTTCTGTGGATATCTGCCACTCCGGGACCTGTCCTGCAGAGCTGTCCCGGCGGAGAGGCTGCCCACGAGCGTGAGCACCTCGGAGCCGGCTGGCACTGAGCACCGAGGCGAAGATTTCAGCCAGCTGTACTGCCAGGACCTCAGCATGGAGTACTCCTTCTATGTGCCGGTCACCAAGCCATGCTGCAAGGTCTTTTGCTTTCTGGTGTGTTTGAGAAACATGTACGAGCTTTTATATCTCACAGTCTCCCGATTGTCTTATTATCATTTTATATTTAACTTAGCAAATCTTGGTTTTCTCTCCTTTCCTCAACTGGGCACGATCTAAAATTTGGGAGATACAACCTTCTACTTCAGAAAATTTGTTGTTTTTCCAGGCTTCTTTGCTCTTTTCAAAGGTTTTTTCAAATCAGAAATATAGCCTTAAATTCTAATACAGTTTTTTAAAATAACATCCACCCTGCCTGCATGCACTCTGCCCTTCTGATTCTTCTTTTTAATTACCTTTTCAACCGGCTTTCTCAGTTTTGTGCATTCTTCAGTCGGAAAGTCCTACAGTGGATCTCTTTCTGCATCTGTAGAGGTATTCAGTCTGAGTACGTTGGGTCACTGTAGGACCTTTAGAGTGACCTTTAAGAAAATCCATTTCAGCATTTTTCATTCTATAGCAATGCTGGCTTGGGTCTTGACTTAAAAATAAGAAGAGCCTCCTCTTCTCCAGTCTGTCTATACACAGCTGATGGAAGGATTTGTGGTTTAGATCTCGGAACATTTTTATTTCTCCGTAAAGTATCATGTATGATTTTTAGGTTAAGTATAAAAGATAGACAATGTCATCAATTGTGTACTCAATTACCATGCTGAATGCGTTATAAGACTGAAAAAAGATCAGAAGACATCGTTTGATGCTATTGCTCTTCTAGTAGTCAGCCTGAAGCTCAGTTATCTCCCACTTTGAATTTCCAAATGAAAGGCTTTTCCACTCCTAAATCAGACAGCTAGCTTCTACATTTTTAGCTGCAGAGGATCCATAGCCTGATTTAGAAAATGGGTGAAAAAGGCAGCTCAGCAGATAAACCCCCACTCTCCCAGTATCTGCTGCAGGCAGGAAGATGCAGCTATCCCCCAGGCAGGAAAGGACTTTGGAACAGAGGACACGCTAACAACTCTCCGCATGCATCGGTTCTGCATAACTACCCGGCAGGTGCGCTGCACCAGCCAAAACCTTGACAAGAGAATATGGAGGATTTCTGTGAATGACTGCCATCCACCTGCTAACAATCCAGCTCCAAGTTTCATAGGAACAGCAGGCAGTTTTCTTATCAATTTCCTTTTACTTTTCATCGGCGTGCAGCACAGAGGCAGGCGACCCATTCATCATGATCAACCACTGAGAAATGAACGGCAAGGCTGCTGTTGCCAATTGAATAGTCAAGTCACAAGTGACGGCAAATACTCTGCTCAGTATGGATCTACATAAGGTCCCGGGGACAAGCACACTGTTAGAAACTGAAAATACCCCATGCTCAAGCCAGTTATTTATTTAAAAACTCTGCTGGTTTCCCTCATTTTATGGCAAATGCATAACTTGTATATTGGGAGATAGTTATTCAGCTGCTGTGATAAATCTTGCCCAAAAGTCATTATTTGCCATTGTCATGCCTTAACAGGCTGTGCCTCAAGGCTATGATTTTGTGCAACCATGCTCTGTTGTCCCTTGTGTTATTAATAGACTTTGTAGGCCACCTACCTTTTTAATCCCCATCCTCTTTTTTTTTTTTTTGCAAAAGCACAACCTCTTTTATCCCCTCCAAGCCCATTACAGGTTGGCTATTTGGGAATAAGAGCACTGACAAACACAATCCTGTGTCAACAGGCCCGCAGCTTTCTATAAAAGGGACTTTTGGCTGGTACTTACAGCATTAGGAAGGCTGCCCTACTAAATATGTCTTTTCTTAGCACATATGTCCTATTAAAGCTGGTGTACCACCTTGAGAACTGGCATAATGCCACTCTAACACATGGGCATGATGGTACACTCTGTATAAACTTGAAATATGTTTGCCGAGGGTAGGATTCCAAGCCCAGGACACTGCAATGATATTTCTGGCTGGCATCCCCACAGTGAAAATCCCGAGCCAATGTTTTCAATGTTCACTAACCTCCATCACTCAATTTTCGGCATCTCGTGTCTGATTAACAGCGATCGCAAGACTTCAGCAGTTCCAGCTTACCTCAATGCCCCCGAGCAATACTTCTGCCCAAGCAGAAAAGCTGAGCAGTAGCTTCCTTTCCCCCCTCTATGCCAGAGCCGGTCTGCAACACTTGGGGCAACATACACAAGCTATCTGCTGTGAAAGTTGCCTTTCACTGTTGAGAATTCAACAATAAACAATGTTTATTCAGCCAGAGGCAACCAGGTCTGGGCCCTGGCCAACTGGAAGGAGGAAGGAAGGAGGAGAGGGGTCAGCTCGAGTTCTGGAGCCCTGCCCATGGGAAGAGAGACACATGAATTTAGGTCTCAGGGAAGTTTCCAGATAGTTGCCTACACTGCTCGTTCTCTCCAGCATTGCCAGTGAGGTAATTTGTGCTATTTGAACTTGGGCAATGGTAAAAGGTTGCATTGTAGGTTATTTCATTTATGAGAAGAAGTCAGGATAGGCTAATTTGCTTATTTTCAGAAATGCATAGTCTAGTGCCGTTGGGCACCAGATACAGCTCCCCCGTTCACAGGTCTCTTTCAGCACGCACCATCTAAAATCCCTCTCTCTAGACCCCTCTCGAAAGAGACATTACTGTGTTCAAGCTGGGAAGTGCTCGGAAGGAGCACAACCTAAGTCGCCTCTCCTCCATCATTCCTGGCCCAAACAGTATCAGTAAAACCACCCCACCCATCCCATTTGAATTCCAAATCAGGCATGCATATCACTTGTTTTAGGGTGGAGATCTCTCCCTATATTTTGGGTTTTGTAACATCAGTGTTTGTGTTGCAGATGACAATTATTTCTCCCACTGTGTCTGTAGGGTACTGAATGGCTGCTCCCATTCTAAATGCAAAGTGACAGCACCGTAGCTTTGGAGAGGTTTATCCAAGTTACGACAAGTCCTTCTCCTACTCTGGGAGGCTTTAGAAGCAGAAAGACAGCTTTTTCTACGGGATAATTCATTCTTTGGCTTCTAGGCTTTGGTAACTAGATTGCACAGCAAGTGTACTCATGTTTTTTGCTCCTACCATCATGCAGATCAAGGGATGAGGCCAATGTCTGCTGCAGTGACTTTTCATCCTGCAGGCTTGCGTATCCTTCCCAATGTGGGTCCTGAGTACAAATAACAGTGTGGGCTTGGGTCTTGTCTTGACACGGAGCTGGGAGACAGGCTGTGGTACGCACCCAGGTCCCTCAGGTTTGTCTAACCATAAGGGTGCCTGTGCTAGAGGGGTTTTCCTGCAATACACCAGGCCTAGGACAAACACACGAGAGCAGAAGAATAACTGTTCCATCAAAGTAAACAGAGCAATGGTAGTTTGTACCAGTTGCTGATTTGGCCCATGGTGTAGCTGCTCTGCATGTGTACACTCAGTGTGAGCTTCCATAGAACAATGTGGCGGGTTGACCCTGGCTGGAGGGCAGGTGCCCCCCAAAGCCACTCCACCACTGCCCTCCTCAGCGGTACAGGGAGAGAAAAGAGAACAAAAGGCTCGTGGGTCCAGATAAGGACAGGGAGTGCACTCAGCTGTTACTGTCACGGGCCAAACAGACTCAACTTGGGAAAATTAATTTAATCTATTACCAATCTAATCAAAGTCAAGTAATGAGAAATAAAACGAAATCTTAAAACACCTCTCCCACCCCTCCCTCCTTCCCAGGCCCAACTTCACTCCCCATTTCTCTCCCTCCTCCCCCCCAGCGGCACAGGGGGACAGGGAATGGGGGTTGTGGTCAGTTCATCACACGGTGTCTCTGATGCTCCTTCCTCCTCAGGGGGAGGACTCCTCACACTCTTGCCCCTGCTCCAGTGTGGGGTCCCTCCCATGGGAGACAGTCCTCCATAAACTTATCCAACGTGAGTCCTTCCCACAGGCTACAGTTCTTCAAGAAGTGCTCCAGCGTGGGTCCCTTCCATGAGTGCAGACCTTCAGGCACAGACTGCTCCAGCGTGGGTCCCCCACAAGGTCACAAGTCCTGCCAGCAAACCTGCTCTGGCGTGGGCTCCTCTCTCCACGGGGCCACAGGTCCTGCCAGGAGCCTGCTCCAGCACGGGCTTCCCAGGGGGTCACAGCGCTCTTCAGGTGTCTGCACCTGCTCCAGCATGGGGTCCTCCATGGGCTGCAGGTGGAATCTCTGCTCCCCATCATCCTCCATGGGTTGTAGGGGGACAGCCTGCCCCACCATGGCCTTCTCCATGGGCTGCAGGGGAATCTCTGTTCTGGCACCCGGAGTACCTCCTGCCCCTCCTTCTGCACTGACCTTGGTGTCTGCAGAGTTGTTCCTCTCACATCTTGTCACTCCTCCCTCTGGCTGCAATTGCTCTTCATGGTTTTTTTTCCCCCTTCTTAACTCTGTTATCCGAGAGGTGCTGCCACTGCTGCTGATGGGCTCAGCCTTGGCCAGCGGCAGGTCCATCTTGGAGTCAGCTGGCATTGGCTCTGTCGGACATGGGGAAAGCTTCTGGCAACTTCTCACAGAAACCACCCCTGTAGCCCCCCCGCCACTACCAAAACCTTGCCATGCAAACCCACTACAAATAGTATGCGTCCATATGAGTATCAGAGGGTCACACACCTATTACAATTACTTTCTTTGGTACGCTGTTCTGCTTTACTTTTTGAAATCACAGAAGCTCCTGCAGGAGGAATCACTGTCCTCAGGATATCACATATACTAATATCCTCCGCCTTACTTTCACTACTTTTCAGTCTCCAGCTGTGATTATAGTATTAACTGGTCAGCATGGACAGGGACTCTTCCAAACAGCAGAGGTGTGACAACAGTCCCACTAAAAACTCAGATTGGAGATGGTAAGAGGAATTACAAACAGCAAAAAGGGTGTGAAGAAGAATGGGACTTTACTGTACACCTATGCACACGCCATTGCTTGTTATTCAAGTAAAAGGTAAGCTGGGTGCAAGTGAGAGAGCATGAACAGATCATCCTAAAAGTCAGTAACTTTTGTTTCTTACCTTAAGAAATGCATTGCCTTTCGTAACCTTTTCCTGATATGGCTTCCAGCTATGTTCTTGTGTGCAAACTGCACTTGCTTTGAACTTGGGGGTATTTTGGATTGGCCTTGGCTATAGCAGCAGAGAGAGGGTGGTGATTCACTGTTGGCTCACAGCTCATACTTCTCAACTGCTCAGTATTAGGAGGGCCTGCTTTTGGTTTAGAGATACTCGCCTCCACCCCACATAGATCTTCTACTATTTTCACTACTCCAAATCACTTCTCTGATAAATACAAGACTAAGGTGTTACGCAATGTTATTTACGTTAATCCTACACCCTCTACTCTTTTGCCTTATTCCTGAAGTCCTTTATCTTGTCTCCATCTGCAGTGATCATTGCATACATTTCAAAAAGGCCAATTACGCTGAGGTGAAAAGATGCCACACACCATCACACTCAGGCTGCATTCTTCTTAAAGGAGACCAGACCTACAGTGCTGGGCCAAGGCTCCTAGACTCTTCCAGGCATTACATACATGTATCTGGTTTGTCTTTCTTACCTCTTTCATTTTGTTAAAATAAACTAGCATTAAGAGCAAATCACGAAGGGGAGGGATGCTTAAAAATTCTACGTTATCACTATACCAACATGAAAGCTAAATACAATCACTTATGTACTGTTACATGAGATCCTATTAACTCAGAAGATTTATATATATTGTAGCATCTGATATTTTTTACTTAATCAAAATCAATTCGATTGGCTTGTACAACCTATTTACAACCAGTGAAATTCTTAATTTTAAGAGCTTTTTTTATAGCAGAACTGCCCCTTACTACCAGGTAGTTAGGTTTATTGCTACCACTACCTTAAGAGATATAAGGGATCCGTGCATACAGACACTCAAAGAATACTTTGCTTATGATAGGAGTGGCCTGTAGCAGCATGCCAGGTCCTTTATACAAAGCAGTACAAAGCAGTGTTCGGTAATTACAGGGCACGTGCACGTGTAGTCAACGCTCCCCATGTTAATAAAGGGCAACTACATATGCTCTGCCAAGAAAGTGACACAATCTGCATCGCGATGATGAAGCCAGAGAGGAGCTGCAATCAAACTGCTGCAAACCGCACCAGAAGGAAAGTCCTGGTCAACAGCCAGGAGGCAAACAGCCTCCTGGTGAAGCAGGGACCTGCTGAAAGGATTTGTAGCTAATCACTGCCTGAAGGGCAGAGCAATTATCATTGCCAGTGACTGTATTGCTCACTCATGTGCTTCTCACTCATATTGAGCTCCACTATTTCTACGAAAATCCAGGCTAGGTAAACGTAAATATGCAGGGAGTCTTGTATATCTTGATTTATCTGATGGGATTTTCTACATGTGTTGTGTACTCTTATCTGGTTCTTCGTCTTATGTTGTAGCTGTTAGAAATTAGAAATGTGACAGCCATTTCCATCTACTCTTTTGATGAACTGTTTACAATTACCTCTGACCAAACTGAAATTTTGCATGCACTCATGCGCACGCACACACGCTCCATTTTAAGACCATTACATTAACCCATTAGAAATGCTGTTTCCGCTTCGTTAGCACATGCAGTCTACTAAGGAATGTAAAATGTATTGGTACTTCTGTGAGAAATGTAGAGATGGATGGGGAAAATCATTAAAGTTGAAGCTAGGAAAAGCTGATTAGATAATCCAACCTCCTCCCAGCATATGTCAGTTTCTATTAATAATGAGATACATTATTAGGGCTATCTCTACTTTTGTAATGTCATCTTTATAAAGAAGAATTCAATTGCTTACCTCAAATTCAGATGATCTCAGGAATTTGCTTCTAGTAGAATTCAAGGCAGGTCAGCCAAAATGGATCTCTTCCTGAATCTTTTGCATTCTCACAGCAGTCACAGCCCCACCTGATCACGCCTGAAGTTTCAGGAGGAGCAGCAGTGATCCCCAAAACATGACCTTTTAGACCCTTTAAAATGTGACAAACACACAGTTAATAACTGACAAACGACTTCAAGGAGGTATGTCAAGAAATTTGAGCCCCATCATATTTTTTTCCTGTCATAAGGAGAGAGGTTTGATCTCCCTTTCTGAACAGTAGCAATGACCTTTACCATTTCTGTGCCTTCGTTTTGTGCATACAAACTAAGACCACTCTAACAGAGGCTCTGGAGCTCCAAGGCACATGGAGGTCTTCAGGTGAAAAGCCTGAGACAGAAATGCAAATCTTTATCAGTGTCCCCTACAGTCTCTAATGTTTGGTTTTCTATGTCCTGAAGCAACCAGCCTTTTCTCTGTCTCCTATCTCGGCCATCCAAGACTGACTGACACTCCTTACAGTAGTTCTTGGATTTGTACCTATCGCTGCTCCCTGTAGAGAAGTCAATGAGCTAAGAAAGCCTGAGGACTTCATGTAAACGTGGTGTTTCCTATGTAAACAGGAACTAATTTTACTGAAGTCCAAGTGAACAGTAAATGGATTACTTTTTTTAAACGAAGGACTCATATAGTTGTTTCTTCCCTCCGTGCTGCTATCTGCCCTGCCTCCCAGTGGTGCTAAGGCTCGGAGCAGTCCAGAGACCTCACGGAAGCCAAAATCCTTCACCCAGCTTCCAGCAAAAGCAGCAACACCACCTACAACTCACACTGGCCAGGTGAGCTCTGCTGGAATTCCTCAACAAGGTTTCAAGCAGATCAATACAGGGCTATGAAGATTTGGAAAAAAGAGACCTTTTGTGGTTTCCTCCAGGTAATGTCCCCAAATAAAATCTTTCAGAAAATACCTGTTCTTGAATAAAATATGCTACATTAAAAGAAGCATAATTATTCTTATGATGGTATGTGTGTGTGCGTGTGTGAAACCAAAGGGTTTAGTCATCTCCTAGTTACAGCAAAGCAGTTTTGCAAGGAGCAAGTCACCTGCCTTCTCTATTGCTCGGCTGCAGAAAGCTAGCCAGGAGACCCTGGAATATCCTCTGGCACAGAAAACAGCAGCATCGCTCTGAAAGGGGGGAAGATTAGGCTCCAGCCCCACAGAGTGATTGTCAGGATATGGCATAAGTCCCATCAGCTCAAGCAGAGGCATTTAGATATTAGTGTTTAATGAGCTGTTCGGTTCCATTTAGTTTTGTATTGCTGTAAAGAATTTCTGTGCATTCAACCAAAGAAAATTGTAATAGCACAATTTATTAAATGCACTTCTCAAAGAATCTTAAAAACAGGAATAGTGTAGTAATGAATACTGCAGCAGTAATATTTTAGAATGTAAAAGAAACTTATAAGTATTTTGATACAATTTTCATTAGTGTGACTGCAGTATGAAAATTAATCAGTCATCTGTACGTTAGTTGAATTATCTTTATAAACAGTTCATTTGCAGGCTGAGGAAACTGGGATGCATACCATGAAATCAATGATGTGTAATATAGATCTGAAATATTTTCCATCTGTTTTCTCACACTGTTTGTCTAACTTAAACTCAAGCTGCAAATGCATTTGCGTACGTATTATCAATAACACTAGCCATAAACGCAGTCCGTATGCCTGCCTGTTCATGAGACTCCAGCAAAACCATATCTGAATGAAGGTGGAGCTGGGCCAGCGTACGGTACTATGTACGTGCCGCAGCAGGAGGGGTGTGCTGTGGGGGAGCCCCAGTGGGCAGCTCAGCCCTCTGCCGTCACCACCGCTCTGGTCACCAGGCTACTGGGCAAAAATATCTTTCCCCAGAGACTGGAGATGAAGATGCTTTGTGAGAAGCACTGTTTCTCTTCAAAACACAGATTCAGAACCTTTTAATAACTAATTAAAAATACCTTTTTTTTCCTAGTATCCTTTATAAAGACCTGCCACAAAGACATTTGATTCCATATTTAAACTAATAGTATGCATGGTGCTACAAGATTGCACACCCTTTTAAATATTAGATTACATGTGGAATTTAGTTATGGAGCGCATTTTAAAAATCCAAATGATTTGTTATTTTATTCAAATTTTCCACATTTGGACTATAAGGTACAAGCAGTTTTGATACATTGCTCATTTGGACGTATTGGTTTGGTTCTGCTTCATCTTTCACAAGGATTGCATTCTGACACCAGAATGACACTTTTGCTCAGTCGTTGAATTCCAGGGTTTGTAGGTTGGTTCCTCAATAAAGAAGATGCAGACATGGAGTACACTCTAAACAGACTTTTTATGCACCACGAACAGAAGGAAATTGCACTAATTCCTTGTTCCAAGAGAGCAAATGTACTTTAGGAGCCTTAATTGGAGATGGACCTCACTGATGACTCACCAGCAACTTTCCCATGAGCTACCATCCCTAAACAACCTCACATAACAGCAGGTCTTCTCAACTCTGAGCACTTCGTGCGCATGAGAAATAAGCACTTTAGGAGTACTTATCACAGGGATATCTGGTGATAGCTGTCATAACAATCACTATTACCTACACAGCTCTGTAAGTATATCCATACGGCTGGCAAAAGCCATCTAGAAGTCTTGCTACTTAGGATTAACATGACAAGAGAATTCTGGTGTAGGATGAGGAGTAACAGTTAAAAAAATCCATGTGCCAAAATACTCGTGGAAGTAATCAGTGTAAGTCTTTCAAGGAGCCCAGCAAGGCACTTCACTCTTGGTTGTAAAGTCTATGTCAGACCCTTGGCCACACATCCTACCAGCTAGACACCCCAAGCACCAGAGACCAGGGAAGAAGAAAAAGAGAAGAGGGGAAAAGAGGGGAAAAGAGGGGAAAAGAAAGAATGAACAAAACAGAGAAGAGGAAAATCAGATGAAGGGATTAGTTAGAGAACTGGGAGGAGTGTAGTGAGCAAAAGGGTGAGTAGGAGGAAAATAAATCTGAGATGTAGGCGGGTGAGAGGTACATAAAGCCATGAAGATGATACCAGATTACAGAGTCGTGAGTCAAACACTGAAGCATGCAAAAAGTCTACAAAGGGTATCCCAGATTCTTTTAATTCACACAAAAACTTCTGCAAGTAACACTCTCTGCCAGAGATACGTTACGCAAAATCAGTATTCCTCTTTGTGGGTTCAGGAACGTTTAAAGAGTGACTCACATAGCTGATGCATGTATGTGAGTCTGAGTGGTTACACAGGTTCGAAATGTGCACAAAAGACAATACAGGAAAAGAGTGGGATTATGTATTGTACTAAATGGAAAACCTGAAATTATCTTTAAAAGTCTCACCCTGGAAAAGGAGGAATTTAGATGGGTCATACTTACATGCCAGATAGGTCTGTTTTTTTCAGGATCTTGCCACTGTCCCACATGTCTCATGGACATTCCTTTCTTCACCAACCATACAGGGAGCTAAGACACTTAGCCTGGCAAACAAAAAAAGGCCAGATTATGTGAAACCTGTGATGTTTTCTCTTAAAACCTTATCTACACTTACTATTTATTTCTGTAATTTTACACTTCTTTGCAGCATCTCTTAAACTTCTTGGCCTCATGGACAGTAGTCAACTCCATTTTCTTCCTAGACCACCAAATACTCATCACTGTAATGACCCTTTTTATGTTTCATGTTTATGTGGGCTATTTGCCTGTAAGTAACCATGGACTCACAGACCACCACTGCTCTGCAAACCAGAGCATTTCAAAATGCAATCTGGTATTAAATACAGTGTGGGACTAGTCCAGCATTCCTAAGCTGCTCATCCTCTGTGCTGCTAAGAAAATCACAAATACAGGTTTTGGTAGAGAGCAATTTGATTTCCTTTGTTAGGTGCATTAGTGGGTATTTCACTTCTCATTTCAGAACACTGCCTACCTGTAGTAGCACAAGCGGTGCTGTCCTCAGCAGCACTGGGGAAACGCAGCATCCAAAAGCTGCAGCTGGAACAAGAGAGAAGATACTGCCGGCCCAACACCAGCAAGGACTGGAGAAGGGTCGGGGAGGGTAGGAGCGGAGCTAAAGGACAGGTCTGTGCCTGAGCAAGTACAAGAACAGGCTGCAAAGCCAAACGCCTTTGATGGGGCTCCCAGGGAAGAGAGCAGAGGTGGCAGAAGCACAGCTCACAAGGGGCGATTTCAAACTGGCTGCTTGGCTAAACCGAATCACCTCCATCACACCTTGCTGAGAAGCTGCTGCAAAGACTGATCCCTCTCCTTGTCCTTCTCTGTGTAAACATCTGGGAATGGCTGTGAGACAAGTCAGGACTTTCTGCCCGATCGGTTCTTGGCAGAGCAGCAAGGTTTTTTGTTCAGGGACTGCACCGCCCAGCTCTCTGCTTCCAAACACAGAACAGAAACTGGGGCTCCCTCTATAAATGTTTTCTACTAGTTCAGAAACAAAACAAAAGTAGAAGGTATCTTTGGACAGATAAAACGTCTTCAGTCATTTTACTTGTACATGCTGCACTAGGTATTTACGTTGCTAGCTTGGCACATAACATTTCCCATGGAAAACTCAGGGAGATGTTTCTGCAGCTCAGAACCACCCTGAAAGCCTTGCAGGATTGTATGTAAATATTTTCAGACTGGATTTGAATGGCCTTTCCTCCTCCACAGATTTGATTAACAAGTACCAGATAGTGAGGTGCAGTAAAGGATGATGATAAAAGGAAGCACTTGCCCCCAAATTCATTAGAATTTGCAGGGTCAGTTTCACCAGAAACATTAAGGTCTGCTTTTCCGACTGCAGCTTTACTTCCACACAACCCAAGCTGCTCTCCCTGGGAAATGCCCACACATACAGAGAATGCTCAGATGTGCACGTGAGGGAAGACAAGTGTCCAGAGAGGCAAGAGCACACATGAAGGTATTATGTTCAGCACACCAAAACATCTGTGCAAGAAAGTGGAACACTAAGGATCTTGATCAGCACATGGAATTATCACCTATGTGAGTTTAGTGACATAAGTGGGAAGCTTAACTATGAAATTGTAAGCTGTGGGGAATGATAAACAAGCTTAGCCCAGCTTTAATTGCTTTGCTAGGAGGAGCTGAACTTTAGCTTACTTGTGCAGCCACTTGGGATCCACAGACATCCCAGCCAGGGCACGGGTAAGATGCAAAATACGTATGAACGATTCGGTGCCTGGGTTCAGAGTGTTGGCGTCTGCTCTGAACTCCACCACAGCTAACGTACGGCTGAGATAAAGCCTTTATTTCCTTTCCCCACCAAGGGCACAGGGAAAAGCAAAAGCTGAGTACAGCTGGGACAACAAACTTAGCAGTTCTTGTGAAATAAGACAAAGCATCAGTAGCACTGTATCCTTAGCTATTCTGTTCCTATTCTTGAGTCGTTAGCACTCACTGTCATACAAACGTTAATGCACAAGACCATAAACCCAGGAGAACTAGGAGTAAAACTCCGCTGGTATTTTCAAAGATGAAACATTGTGTGCTGCAGGAGAGACAGGGTGTCAGCTCCATCTGAAAAGGAGTTAATGACTCGGGATGTTGATCCTTCTGAGTGAAATTCAGTCCTGACTGGCTAAACATCATGTGCAGATTGTTCTCCTGGTGTTTCTGTGTTCATCTCCATCTGGTGTGCTTGGAAGAAGAGCCAGAAGAATGCAGTGAGTGATACCTCTTCTTGCCAGAGGACCCTCCAGGTAGCAGATAACGCCAATGGCAGGACATGCTCTTTAGGGAAGGGATTGCATATCTCGCTGACTCAAACAGCCCTCAGAAGAGCAAACTCCTCTGACACTGAGAGATCTGTAGATAACTCCTCATCAGCAAGGGAGACCTACAAATCCATTAGAAATACTAAGTCTTAAGCTACCTAAGGTTCAGCAGGTTTGCATTTCTGTCTGAGAAAAACATTTTTTGGTTGTCTGTTTTTTAAATCCTGAACACAGTCTTTTCTGCTGACACTTACAGGGATGGTAACATCTGGCAGAGAGAAGCTGGGGAGAGGATAGCTCAATCCACTGAAGTCAGGCTCTTCAGAGCTTCTCTGCTAAGACAATAATCTGCAGTAATTCTGAGAGCAAGATGGTTGGCATTTACATGCTGCTGAAAGAATAGAAAATAGTAAGATATAGGTGAAATGTTTATGCCATTACATCCTTACCGTTTATTTCCAGTGACTTGCAGCTCCAAGGCTTTCCAGCAGCATGATGGGGTCACCAGCTGGGCCGCATCGCTACGGAAGTGGAGCCTTAACCAAGAATTCCAGTTTCTGGGAAAGAAACACAAGACCTGGGAGCCAAACACAATCTGCAGGCAACGTAAATCAGCCAGTGACCACTAGAACCTAAACTTTTTGTTTAGCTGAGGATACAGGCTGAATACTACAGGGAACCCGATTCTCAACCTACCCAAGCAAGAGTCAGGAATAATTCTCCAGAGATCTGTTAAATTATTCTAGAATAAGTCTTATAATGTGACATTTGTGTAAGCCTTTGCAGTTAATTTTCTTGCTGAGTGGGAAGAGGATTAGCAGAGAGAAAAAAAGACATTAGTTAAAGTCTTCTGTGTTGTCAAAAACCTAAGTATGCATAAGTCTGTAGAAGGCTATACATCTTTACACAGTCAACATAGATTTCTGCATGCTTCTGCCTGACTTTTAATTAGCCATAGCTTTATTGTATGCGTATGATTTTCTGTCTCATAAAGTTGATCAGCCATATGAACTGTTTCTTTAATTATCTTAAAAATATTGTTGGGTTTTTTTTAAATTAAAAGATCAAAACCCCTGTGGTTTTACCCACCCATTACAAGCACCTCAGCAAAAGCTCTCCAGCTCTAAAGCTAACAAACCACCCCTCCCAATTTTCCAGAAACCCTCATCCTTCTTTAAAAATCTAAATGAATAAAAACTCTGGAATAAAATTCAGTATTCTTGACTTCATCTTCCACCAAGGCAATGGCAAGGTAGGTTTCTCCCTCCAGGAAGACCACACGTCACGGGTTCGGAGATACCATCCATTTCAGACCTGCTAGGGAAACCCAGACGTGCCAGCTGGCCCTAGCAGCTCCGTGTGCCTCTCGCTTTTACAGCGAATCTGTGCAGAAGAGGACAAAAGGTCTTGCACTGCGCCAGGCGAGCGGGGCCGCGGCAGATGGTGAGCAGCCGTGAGGAGCGGGTGCTTCAGCGACGATGCTGGGGCAGCTCTGTTCCGCTCGCCCGCCTGCAGATCTGCGCCTGGTGGCAGCACCTGCAGCGGGTATTCCTGCCTCCACCTCTGTACTTCCCCACCCGCCCGGTGCCCTCACCAGCCATCGTCCTACTGCCGACCTTCACCTGCGTTCCCACACAGACCCCTCTGTCCCCGGACCACTGGTCCCAGAGAAAGAAATGCCTTCTCCTTCTCCGCTTCTCTCCCTTCTGTTCTGCCTTCTCCACTGGAGTCATCCCTGCATTTCTCCTTCCCACCAGCTTTCCCCAGTTCTTCTTCCACTTCTCCCTCACTCTTCTAGGCTCCCTATCGCCTTAAGTTATTTTCCTCAATCATATTTTTCTGTTTTGATGAACGTATCTTTACAGTTTGAAAGCCACAGTATACTCAAGATAGACCTAACCACGTAACTTCTAACTACGATCGCCAGCAAGAAGCCCAGCTGATGGGCCGTATACCAGAGAAGTCTGGTTTAGCTAAGCAGCAGCAATAGCTGAAATAATTAAAATAAATCTGCCTCCGAAGCAAGCTAAGTCAATAGATGCTAACTCACCAAATCTAGTAATTACATGCTTCCTCCTGTGAAACTTAGAATAACAGGGTCTATTTCCAAGACACTGTATTTAAGCAAATCAACAAAGAGAATATGTGTTTATCTGGGTGCACACATATAATATAAACATATTATTGAATATTTTTTGGTCCAAATGGCAGCACTTTTGGAGACGTTGCAAAAATGTAATGCAGATGTGTTGACATTAAAATTGCTGAAATTTTTATAGAACGCCACACACAAAGGACAAATCACATTTACCAGTAATCCAGTGCTTATGC
Source organism: Aramus guarauna (assembly GCA_013400195.1). Taxonomy (NCBI): domain Eukaryota; kingdom Metazoa; phylum Chordata; class Aves; order Gruiformes; family Aramidae; genus Aramus; species Aramus guarauna. The sequence goes on along the minus strand of VXBL01001597.1, from coordinate 1,487,151 downwards.
ATTTCTACTTTGCTTACTTTGGGAGTTTAATCAAATGAATGCTATCAACCTCTAACATCATAAATCAGCCATTTTAAGAAGTAATGGGGACTTAAAGTAGTATGAGTGAATGAATTTCTAGTTAGCTCATGCTTCTCTGCATATTAAGTCTTGAATTTAATCCAAATGCCCATTAAAAAAAAAAAGTGGGATACATTTTTTACTGTGTAGATATCTGATAATAATGAATTCTCATTTATTACAGCACTAAATACATGATTCTCTCTGCTCTGCAGTTCAAGAGCGCCCTGAAATCTCTGGTGATGGGAGAGAACATAAAAATGAGCCAGGTGTAGAAGATGCCACGCTGCGGCACTGTGTACCAAGGCTCCAGTAACACCTTCAACCCGTAAGGAAATGGTGACGAGCCCAGATGTTACAGTCCAAGGTCTTCTACTTCTAAAACAATGGGCTAAGACTTACTGCGGTGAGTAGAGCACCTCAAGGTCCCAACTACTACTAGCGCAGCTGGTTGGCAAGTACAACCTCTCCTTCCCCTCATTACGGTTTAAACCAATCTCCCACAGCTCAGGGAACTTAACGGGAGCTCTGCTGTGTGATTTCTTCTATGGAGTATTTTCCCCTTCGTTTTACGCTTTGAGGCATGTCTATAGGGAACAGCATTTTAACTTCCATAAGGCACCTTTCTGTAGAGATGTGGTACACTGAAAGTGTAAAAAGACCAAAATAATTTATTTTCACTGTGCATGAAGTTTAGTCAATCACGTCAGTACTTCCTGTCTTGTTACATTTTAGCAAAGACCGAACAGATTTTTTGACTACAGTTAAAGGGACGCAAACTTGCCATTAATACCTGAAATCCTTCTTCATCTGAACACATGCTCCGCTGGCTAATTGCTGAACAGCAGAAACCCCCAGCGGGAAAGTGCTCGCTGCCCTGCTGACTCCCCTTGTACGTGCACGTGTTAGCTACGCACAAAACACAATACCCACCAAAAATGGCATGCGGCCTGCAAAAGAACCACAGAAGCTATAAGCCAGGAAAAGAGGAAGGATGCCATGACTAGTTTTTTAGAAAGACTGTATGCGGCCACTTAATTGTAATGCCTCTAAAATATATATAGCCATGGCTGTTGATATAAGCCCACTCACGAAAATGTTACATAAAATGACTCTTCAGAGGTTGCTAAAAGCAGTAACTTCCCTTAAAATCAAACAAACTGACTCACTTTCACATGGCATGTCTCTGCTAAAGCCGAGAGATGCTGCTACGTGATGGATAAATGCAGCGAGTCCCCAAGACGACCGCAAAGCCAGCCCCAGAGCTGAACTGTGTGGGTCCAACTGCAGCGCCTGGTGCTGCCCTGCAGTAGCACCAGCACCGGCTGCCCACGAGCACAGCCCCGGCTCCTTACCCGCTGCCCAGCACTACGGGCCCAGGCAGCCCTTGCCTGACATCTCTGTGAAGATGATTTATCACACAGTGCTGGATGTCCTCCTTACAAACTATTTTTGAAAGAGAGAGAGAAAAAAAAAAAAAATCCACATAACCTATTATTACTTTTATGTCTTAAAATTGCGGTAGCCTGTCCAGACACGCCAGACCGCGTGGCAAGAGAGCAATTGTAGGGTACAAGTCCATGACTTAATAATCCATTAAGAGCATCTGGATGCATAGCCTGCAGCCACAATGATTTGTCCTTGGTATTCTTCTACTTTCTTCTTTGTAATCATATTCAATGCCTGCCAGATTGTGCAGCAGCATTTAAATCAGCGAAATTACTTTACTGGAACATACCTCTTGGAATTGCTTTAAGGATTATTTAATGTTTGTACAATACTTTGAATTTGTAAGTAATATTATTGCTTTATTACCTTTCTTTCTCCTGAGGGATTCCATTGTCACCGTGAATTTTCATAGAATTATTGCTTGAATTGCCTGGCAGACTAGTTTCTCCCATCTTTCTTACAGGCCAGCAAGTCAGGAGTACACTAATAACCAATGTATACTATCTGGGATAACAGTTCTAAGTAAACCCTGCACAAAGGACCCTATGAATAATGTTATAGTAATTTCTGATCATGGAAGTGCCTCCAACAGTAGCTGCAGGGAAGCACAAGATGGATTCCCTTTGTAAACTACATGAAATAATAGCGAGTTTTTGTTGCCGCTTCAGTCGAGCCAACATACATTACCTTCTCCCAGGAAGTATGAAAGCAGCAAATTACCCAAAATGTGCACAGTTTTGTGCATCCAACAATGCAGGTCACAAAATCAATCATATACAAAAACAATTGCTCAGAGATGAACAATGAAATACATTACGTGTAGGCTAAACAAGAATAATGCTCCCTTCAGGAAAGACGCATCAAAATCACAAAAGACAGCTTGCTATACAGATTGCAGAAAAGTGACAGTCAGAAAATACTGAATTTTGATTTGTAGAAACATAGACTCACAGGGAAAAAAACTCCTTCTACAGTAAAAAAAAAACAACCAACAAACCCAAACCCCAAAACAGGCAGACTTCTTAAGTGTACTCTCATGGTAAAACTGCAGTTTTTCAAAAGGGTACAGAGATCAGTTCTGTGAATCTAAGGCCTATGATAAAACCTGAAGTCTGTAACACAAGACTACTCTGTTCACATCTTTTCCTTTTTTACCCAGCTAACACACAGCGGCACTCGCACCAGGCAGGGGCCACGCAGACCTTACGCTGCTTCACACAGACGGCGAGTGCTGGCAAATCTGTAGGCAAAACTCAATTTCCCACTGAAATATAAAATTTGAACCTGAGCAGGAACGAAATGCCTGGACGCTTGCATGGCTCCAGGACTAAATCTTTCACCTCTTCTGGGGGATGCGGGGGGGAAAGAAGAAGAAAACGAAATTACCTTCCATGAAAACTGTATTAGATACTGAATTACGGACCTGCATGACAAAAAGCACAGAGGTCCAGACTGGGTGCCACCCAAGGGGCAGGAGTAGCAAGTGCCCACCTATCTCCGGAGCAGCGTAATGGTGGCTGGCGACGGAGAAGCCCCTACTCTGCTTCTCTTTCTCTGTGCACACTCCTCTCACCTGCCATGCTGTCACAGAGTCAAAACCTAATGGTGGCCACTGGCAAAGTCCCCAGTTCAGAAAGGAAACGTGATGAAAACGGGCACAGAAATCAGGTCACTTGCTTTCCAGTTCCTTGATCTTATCCAAAAGTCTTTAATTTCCAACTATTTCTGTGAGAGCATGAGTACATTCTACCATTCTGAGTTTATCATTGAAACCAACATCATTTTTAGTTTCACAGACTTCAGTAACTCACAAAGCACTGCAGCAGTTGAACATATGTCTGAAATTTATCCAAGCCATGCAGGATTTCCGTTCCCTTCTGCTTCCTGAACTAATCTTCAGTGACAGCAAATATATCTAACGCTTTAAAAGCAGTATTTTAAAACTTCACGGCCAAGATTCTCAAAAGTGTGCAACAAAGGTAGCCATCTTGGGGTTTAGATATTTTGCTTGAGCCTGTATTTGGTGAGAGTATCTCCAGGCAGTTCAGAACCTGTCCCCCCAAAAAGTCTGGCTTCTTCTAGGTGTCTGAAAGGTGAGTTTGTAGGCAAATAATGACTTTCCAAAGTGACTTAACACCACACTAGGATCATACAGCAAATCCAGTGCCAGAGGACTGAATTTTGTCACACCATCTCAGTCATTCCACTCATTCAAGAAAAATCAATTTCATTCTGCATAAATCCAAGCTGCTGCTACAAGGGGTGCCCGCACTTTCCCTCTTCTTGCCTCCGCTCGTTCCTAGCCATTCTTTAGGATGAGGCCACCCTTCAGGCCACCCCACGATCAGCCGTATTAGCCAATGGATCCAGCTGAAGAGGAGGCTTTTTTCCTGGGGTGGAGAGATCAAATTCATTTTCAGCCTGGTCATTTTGCCGGTCCAGCTCATCGCACAGATGCACAAACACTACTGGCATTATAAAGGGAACGGCAAGAACTAGCAGACACCAGTGGGACAGACAGCACGACCTCCTGCGTGAGGAAGCTGCAGATTCACAGTGCGTTGAAATGACTGTGTAACCTTGCCTTTGGAGCAAAATGTGCTCCATAACAAACTGCAGCTACCTGAGAATCAACAAATAAGTCAATGCTTGAATGTTGCTACACAGAGGCAGTGGAGGTGCTTCAGTGGTGTGGTTCTCCATCTGTTGGCCAGAGGAAGGAAAAACACCGGTCCCAACACAGGAGGGAGCTGATGCTCGTGGAGATGGAAGATGACAGGCTACGCTTCCCAGGGCTGGCATCTCACCATTTCGTGGTAGCATGTTTTGCTTGGAGAGATTAATATGTAGCTATAACATGCTCAGTCTTTTCTTCTTCCTTTTTGCTAAAGTCCCCTTTCATTTTAGGAAAAGCATTAGTACAGAAAATGCACAGAAACGAGTGGTTTTGAATGATACATTTGTGTAAAAATCACCTACAGATTTATTCTTTGTATTAGTGGCTTATGAAAATAAACGTCAAATATTTTGTACAGTTTTTGAAGATGAGATTAAACATTATTTGCTTTAAAAGCCGACAATGAAAACAGATGGAGTCAAGGGTTCCTTCTGTAGCTGTTCGAAACATTAAGCCTTGATTTTACAACGAGATCACCTGGGGAAAAAAGTTTCCTCCCCACGTGAAACATCACTAGATTGCTTGACTGGGAAGAAGGTTTCTTTACAGAAACAGGAACTTCTATAAAATCCATGTGTATACATTTGATAGATCATAGTCAGAAAAGGGAGTGTATAGGAAACAAAATTTTTTGAATAGTTGGAATTGGAAATTCATTTTATTCTCTGCAATGGATAGTTACAAATCAAGCCCACTGTTATTGTAAGCTGTCTTGCAAAGCTGCTGTAGTCTAGTTCATACTACAGTCTCTTACCACTGAGTCTCCACATGTGTTACCAAAGCTCACATCTGTGACTAGTACAAGCTGAAATCCCTACGGGTGACCATCCGCTGGCACCTCCAGTGGAACCACACAAAGGCTCGAGTGGGAAATGAAGGCGTTCTCAGGTACAGTAAGGCAAAACCGAGGAGGCAGTGGGGTCTCACACAGCTCCATCAAGGGTGCTCACCAGAAAAACCCCTTGGATTTGGGTATCTCCTAACCTATTGCAGCACGTAACACTGATGAGTAAGCTGTGGGCTCTGCACTGCAGAGGCCTCCACCCTGTGCAGGATTCCAGCTGTGAAGTGCTTCGCAGCCACCCTACCACATCTGCGCAATGCAATCAGAGGTCTGTGCAGCATCTAATTGACACCTTTAAGCATCCAGTTCCTGCAGTGGGAACATGTGTCCTGATATCATTATCGAGTATGCCACCAGTATTTAAATTAATAAATACACTGCATACATTCAATTAGTAAATTAATAAATCAATTAGTAAATTGATAATAAATTAATTTCAATTAACAAATAAGCAACAGCTACAAGTCTATTAATGGAGGATGATCCTTCCATTTCTGTGGAATGCAGGGGTCTAACTTCCTCCACATCTCTCTGACTACGCCATGAAAATTGCATTAGGATTGCTTTACGTGCATAAGCATGATACAAGAGAACTTCACTTAAAACCAGGAATAACCAGGCATGCTCTAAGTGCAGTTTAGCAGGCACTTCAGCTTTGTGGAATTCCCTGCTGAGCTCTGCTAAGGCCAACACTGCTAATTAACAATCAAATTGGAAAGGATACCTCATTTAAAGCGGACCTATTTCTCCAGGGGGAGCTGACCTCCACGAAGAAACCTGTATTACAAACACACAAGTCACTTGTCAGCAAGGAAGGGGTAGAAATACCTGCTTTTGTATTTCGCTAGATTACCAAGTCCCTGCAGTATAAGTTACTGTAGAAAAGTCTCTTTGCTCATCCTGTTAATGACACTTTCATTTTTACAGTATCAAGCTTTGGGGAAAACAAAAACAAAACTAAAAAAAACCCTTGCAAAACTTAAGACTATTCTGTTATTAAAATAATTTTTTAGGTTGTGGCACAAAACGACACCACCCCTTTTCTTGATTTTAATGACTAATATTCCATCTAAAATCACATTACTATGTGAAGAGACATGAAGGCATGGGTATTCTTATGCCCTGAGAATTATCTCTAGAGTTCTGTCTGCTATTGATCTGTTGGTTCCTTCACTTTTAAATATTGACGTTAGGATATTGAATCTTCCAAAGCTGAATCAGTAAAAGATCTGGACTCAGTCCCTTTGACACTCAAACAGGGCTTTAACCTAAGACGACCTCTAATCTATCAATTTTGTCTGAAAGCTTTTAATTTGAATGGTGAAAAAAGCAAAAAGAGGGGAAAATCATAAACATTACAAATGCCTCACTTCCAACTTTAGCTGTGAGTAACAAACAGTTAAACACTGCTTATCTTCTGCTCCAATCCACTTAGCTATGGACTAATGAAACCCACAGTGAGGACGAGGAGAAAAATAGTGACATGTAAAAACCACACAGGGTAAGGAGACAGGCTGCTTTGGGGCTCTCAAACCTTTCTTCAGATCTTAAAGAGAACCAGCAAGCACCAAACGAAGTACAGGTTAGGAACACTCACTCGCAGTTTCATTTATGATTTATATAGTTCACTGAGGCCCTGGAAACTGTCCCCAAGCTGTGCCTAGCCTGCAGCCTTCTGTTGCTGTTCCAGAACTGAGGAAGGGCTTAGGTACCCCAAAAGTTGCCCGTTCTTCAGATACAAGAGTTGATATTAAAAGAAGACATTTCCTCTGTACCTGTCCACAGCTGCCTGTGAAATTACAACATAAAGTTAACCCTGAATCTCAAAATCCTGTCATCATAGTTGCAAAACACATTTTAATCAACATGGAAACACACTATTATTTTAGCATGCAGTGTTGTCACAATTTATTTGCTGTCTTTACAAACTATACAAGTGGTAGCATCCATGTTTTCCTCAAATTAGTAATTTTTAAAAATACTGTCTAAATGACTTTTGCTTCCAGATCAGCTAAAAGATATAGAGAACTCTTCCCCCCCCACACCCCCGTTTGAGTTAACTGGCAGAGAAACTAATGGAAAGATGAACAGGGAGAAGAAGATCATTTTTATCAGAGAGGCTTTGATCTGGAAATTCAAAAGGCTTTGAGTCACGCTGCCAGAGGTGCCTATAGCCAGGTGCGGATACCATCCTGCTTGGGGCCCCACAGGACACTGACAAGGCTTGGGCACGTCGTCCCTCCCGGAACGCTGCAAGAAAGAGTCTTACCAGCTGGTGGCAAGAGATCTGTCTCCAAAGATGAAGTCTGGCACATAAATAATCAGTCGTTTCACAAACTTACAGTTGGTCTTTGTTTAATAACCTCAGTCAAGGTAAGCTGAGAACATGCTGGGATGACATAACGCTGTGATGTGTTTAGTACCCTGATGGTAATGTCCTCCTCGGCCCCCTAAAAGAGCTTTTCTAGTTGAATGGCAGGTTTCAAAAATGCAATTATATACAAAACATGAATAGAAAGAAAAGCCACACCATTCCCTGTTTTCTGCATACTAAGAAATAATTGAAATAAGAATGTGAATAAATATGTGTTACAGAACTGCTCAGATATATAATTACTGATAAGTGTAACCCTTGCTACACAGGAACAACTATTAGTGCTAAGTTCAAATCAAGTGCCCATCAATATTTTTGAACAATTAGTTATTTGCAAGAGTGAACCCTGTCTTGACACTGTGCTCAGTTATTTAAATCAAGATCTGCTCATTGTTTTAAAAAAAACTCCTGATGTTAAAACTGATAACCAAGGGTTGTTATTGTAATACTATATACTTATTTTATAGAGCTCATTTTGAAAAGGACTGTAGTGATGATCAAAACAAAAGATAGCTTTTAGTTTAGAGACTAGACCAGTACTTGGAAACTTCTGGATGCGATTTCAAGTTTAGACACAAACTGCTAGTATGATGTGAAGAAAAAGAAATTCAATGTTTGTGTCTTTTTTTTTCCCCTTTGCAAAATGTGGCTACAATTCCCACTTCTCAAAAAAGAAACAGTTCTGAAGTTCTAAAACATTCTAGTGATGAGGAATACAATGAAATCAAACAAGTTCAGGTCATGCAGCTTTATATTCACCTTGGGGGTTGTACAGAAATCTTCAGGAGATTGATAGGAAAAATAATAGCCTGTCTAGCAGATTCAAAACATTATCGTAGCTGTGCTTGTTTTCAGTTTGCTTATCTCTAAGTGATTATGCTTAGTAAAACCAAACCTGCTTTCCATACACCCAGAATTAACAGATGCCAGGGTTAACTTCTTCAGCCGCCGGTAGCTCCTTAGGCAAGGCTTTGTGCAGCAGGGTGAAGGACACAGCGGTTCGTTACAGAGGGTTACATCCTGCCGCAGGATGCCCCTCAGCCCCTCTGCTCCCTTGCCTAAGAACTCCAGCGGAGAGCAGAGCAGGAGGCTGGCCAGGAAGCAGGAGCGCAGCAGGGATGGGGACCCATGCGTCCACTCACAGATGCAGCAACAGGGGCTTGTGTGTCCGTAGGACTGGCAGCAAGGAGAGGCTAGGCAAGAACCATTTCTGCTCAAGCCCTCCTGACTTCCCGGGAGATCTCAGCTCTGACACGGTGAGTCCCAAACACTGACAAAATGGGACAAATCTGACCCGTGAGTAGAGGGAGGGAAAGAGAGAAGGCACAACGGTGCACAACCAAGTGCATTGTTGACTAAAGCATGTTGCTATTTTGGGGCAAAGGGGCCTGGTGAAAGAGGAGATTGAGGAATAAGGGAGAGGAAGGATGTATATAGCAGAAAAATCCAGAAACAGAATTGGAAATACATGCTGAGGCCAAGCAAGATCAGGGTCTGGGAGCTGCAGCAGCAGAAGTTCCTTCATCATGCCCACGATTTACAGAACAGCTGCTGCAATTCCCTCAAGCACAGACCAGTACTTTGTTTAGTGTAAAAAGTAATATTTGGACTGGGCCATTAATCACTGCTATAGCAATTAATCACTGTTAAGGGGCCTTTTTATCTCTAATAATCGTCTTCCTGAAAGGGCGTCATGCAAACCTAGCTGTGCATGCAACTACCTAATGAAAATTGATGTAGAAACCAAACATTCAGCCCTGGACATGAATTAACTTCCTGGACAAAAATGGAATTGTCAAAGGCATAAGTAAAGCTCTGCTGCTTTGTTAAGCCAAAATGTTACTGATTTTTAATTAACTTTGTTTTTATTCCTGTGTGAGGAATTTGAGGCAGATAGTAAAAGAGAAAGGTGCTGAAAGACACAGCTTTGGAATCCAGCATCACATTTTAGGTCTAAGAAAAGAAAAAAGTCTATTTGAACTTTTTCTGGCACAGGAAAATTGAGTATTGTTGCTACTGAAAAATAAACCAAGCAATCTCTTACATATCTGTCAGTCCAAAACAAAGATCACTTTTATTATAGAGCAGCATCCACAAGTGAGCAGATTCTATTTCTGCACAGATAGTCATAAGTGAATAGCTAAATAGTGTTAACCTCGGCCAGGTTCTCTCATATACATAACGATCAAACATGCTTTTATTTGCTAAGCCTGCAGCAAGGTATCAAAAGATATGATGGTTTGATGGTGTATTGATTAAAAACTGCAAGATACCAACCTTTTTCTTATTTTCTCCTGCTTGTATACCTGTTCGATAATAAGACTAGTGTTATGCCAAACTAGGAAGGTATGTTAAGGTAGAAACTGCATTTCTCATTTCAAGAATAGAAGAAATTCTACTGTGGTTGTTCTCACTCATTTTTGTAATATGACTTAAGTTACAAAGGTGCAACAAGTCAGATGCTGGTATTGCTACAGCCACATGGAAACTATTTAATAGACACAGTCACTTGAACCTCACCACGTTCACATGTGGATAACATTCTCTTCAGGAGGGCGTCTGCATAAAGGGGAGTGAAACAAAGTTGCTCCAGGGAATTATGTTTCCTCCTTACAGAGGGGTTAGAACTAGATGATCTTTGAGGTCCCTTCCAACCCAAACCATTCTGTGATTCTATGATAATATGGAAAGTTTCAGCCCAAGAGGCAGGTGGATGCCGGTTTTAGAATGGATTACAACGTTGGAAATTCTTGCAAGCACTAGTTGCAGCTTTGACACTACCTTCTGTGGGTAGGAAGTGGAGCTGGAACCAGAAGCTGGTTCTTGAAGAGAAATTAGCCCACACCATGAAAACTGACAACACAGCAAAGACCCAAAAGCCCTACTTGGTGTGCATTTAAACCAGTATTGCTGCCCAGATGTCACTTCTTTCCAATTTTGAGCATCTTCCTCAAGATGCAGTTCACTGTGACAGCACAAGACTCTTGTGGCTGATGAGCAAGGCACTGTAAGGAGATGGTACTGTGTAGCTGGGATGGGAGAGCAGAGACAACTATTTTGTGTAGCAGAAGCCTCAGCCTGTGTACACACCCAACCCTCCCCAGTCCTCACATCAGCAGGACAAAACAACAATCTGGCCACGGCATCTGGGGACACGACTCAGAACTCTCGCAGGTACTGCAGAACTCATCAGCAGTGGGACACAAAGCATAAAAGAGAGACACCCATAACAAGAATGGATCCGAACATCACCAACAGTTACGATGACACCATAAGAAGCAGCTTTTACCCTATCGTTGGTGAGATACGGCCCTGTGGATGCTGGGAGATTAGTCTCAGTTTGCATTAATGTACACAGGTTCAAACACAGAGCTGCCAGGATTAGGTGTAGCAAAACAAAACCAGGAACAGAATGCAGTGAAATGATTTTCAGTAAAGTTTTGGAGGTTCCACTTACACAAATAAGGTCAAATTAAAAAAAAAAATCATTTAAAAGAAAATAAAGAAACAGAGCTAGTTTAGAAAGAAAAAGTGTCAGAAGCACATGTTTAACTTGCAATGGCCAGCCACTGAGCAAAAATGGAAAGCATTATTGCAGAAAGAGCATATTAAACACTACAGCATTTGGCTTATGTCACAGTTCCCATCATCACTTTAAGAGATAGCTAATACTTTCCATTTTTTTCAATTTAATCAGATCAGTAAACTTATCTGCATTTTACTTGCCATAAACTGCATTATTTGTGAATAAAAGTGCATGCAAAAATGTCATCATAATTTAAAAAATACTTCTTTATTCTTTAGGAACATTTAGCAACCCTTTTTCTCTAAACTGGGCTATGTAATAAGCTTTTAAAATCTTTACAATGGCACTGCAGGAAACAGATTTCTGGAAAACAATAAAAAGAGTCTAGGCAATTCTTCCTGCTACACAGAGTGGTGCAGGCTACCATCAGCAGCTTCACACAGAGCCCTTCCTAACACCACCTTTCCTGACACCTGGTCCAAATGTTAATTCCCTGGCTCATATCAGCACTCTGCACTGCTTCAAAATTGCCCTTGGACAAGGGCACTCTGGTATGCCCAGGACATTTGTGCGGTGGGGGTTAATTCCTCCTCCTAGGCTATGCCCTAAAACCCTTGTCTCCCCACACACAAAGGAGCACAGGGTGTTGGGGAGGGGGGCACCCAAATGACCCAGCCAAACAGAACTGGGGCCACCACTGCAGAGCCCACAGCCTTGAGGTCCGAGGTGACACCCATCACAGCGGGTCACCATAACCGTAGAGACTGATGGGGCTACTGCCTTACAGGATGCAGGGAAGAGCCTTTGGGGATGGCATGGGGTGGGATGGTCGGAGGAGGCACCACAGCTGGAGAAGGGAGGGATCCAGGTGGTCTGGGGAAGAACAGCCCCATCAGCACAGTCTGTCCTGAATTCTCATTACACTCCATGTCTAAATACTTTCCTGGGTGAAGGACTCTCTGTTCTGTGTGCAGCAGTCTACATGGAGGTCAAGGCCATTGGTACTGTTTGCTCCCGGACACCTCCCGCAACCAGGAATGGCTGCAAGGGCTGCCACACGAATGCAGACATGGGGGGAGTGTGTGTGTCTCTGCACACGGGTGTGCGCAGCAACAAAACTATAGCGTGAAGGCCTTTGAGACAGGGCGACCCAATCAACAAACCCAGGATACAAACAAACCAGCAAAACCTCTCAATCACCAGATTTCAAGTCAGGGGAATTAGTAGGTAAGTACAGCAGCATCCATATCAGTAAGGCTTACGGAAACTCACTGAATTAAAACTTACAGTTGGAGCTTGTCACATTCGTTTGGTGAGCTCCCATTAGGCTCCTGAGATGTTTACATGTACTTTGCTGCAGCCTGAAAGAAGAAAAATACAGTGGGTTGCAAACGGATACAGCATATAGCAGAGCTGCACCACTGTCAGCCCTAAATATAGCTGCTGTATTTGTTAATAAACAAAACTATTCGTCTCAAGGGTTAACAGTACCATGGCTGAGCATCCTCCAACTCTCCAAATCTTCCTTAGAAGGACTTGGGAAGCAGGAGTCCTTTCTGACCGTTCACAAGGGCCAAAAGGTTAAAATCCTGTACCTCTTACAAAGTTTCCTCTGCAACGCTGTACAGCCCTACTAATTAAGATGGGACAAAGTAATCCCGTCGCTTCAAACCCCGGGAGGGACCCGGGGGCCGCCCCCTCTTCCCGCCGGCGGTTCGGAGCGGCCTGCCGGGGGAGCCGCCCCGCGCAGGCGTCTGGGGGGCCGAGCGGGCAGCGGCACCAGGTAACGGCAGCGCGGGTACCGGCACAGGGCAGCGCCGGGGCGGGCTGGTGCTCAGCATATCGTGACAAAGGCGACAGAGGGAGCCTCTTTGTCCAGGGTGACGCTTTCTGTTCGTTATTTGTTACAGTTAACGACATCTTCCCCTCACGATCCAGCTCCCCGCCCTCCAGGCCCGGGAGCCCATCCTGCTCCTTTCTGAGCCCCGGTGTGAACCGGCGCCTGTCCCGCCCTCCCCGACGCCGGGAAAGCGGGGGGAGGCTCCGCAGACGAGAAGGGGGTTCCAGCACCTCGGCGGCAGGAGGGACCGGACCGGACCGGCTCCCCTACCCGCGGCCGGCGCACTCCCACCCCTNCCGCGGAACGGGCAGCGCCGTGCGCGGCTCCTGCCGAAACGGGGGCGCTTCGGTGCCACGGGAGCGGGGCCGGTGCCCAGCCGCACCCGCGGGGCAGTCCTCCGCCTCCGCGCGGGTTTACGGCCGGTAGCGAAGTCCGGCGAGGCGGGGTGCAGAGCGCGGGCGGGGAGGGCCGGGGCGCTGGCGGAGCCGGGGGAAGCCCCTGGAGCGGGCCTGGGGCGCACGGCGGGGCGTTCTCCAGCAGGTATGTCGGCCCCGTCGGGCAGCCCGGGGACGCCGAGAAGCGGCCGGTGGCGGGCCGAGGGCTGCAGGGCAGAGCTCTCTCCCGAACCGCCGCCGCTTCCTGCTCCCGGAGCCACAGGAGAGGTCAGAGCTGACACCAAGGCGGACCCGAATCGATTTTCTTTCTCACAGTATCACCTTAATCTGAAGGCCGATGGTTTTTTGTCGGGAAGAGTTAAAAGCTGAACTGCCTCGATGTGCTGGTTCAGGCTCGGGGTGTGAAGGCGGCGGTGGCTCTGCCTCACGGTGCAGCCGCTGTTCGCTCGGGCGGGGCCGGGCCCCCGGGGAGCTCTTTTTCCATTGGGCTGCCGNGGGCCGGGGCCAGGCATAGGACCGGGGCCGGCGCGGCCTCTCCCCTCCTCCTGCGCGGCGGGGCCGGCCCAGCGAACTGGGGGAACTCGTTTGTCCGGTCTGACGGCGGCTCCCGCGGGAGGCCGGGCGGGAGCGGTGCTGTCGGAGGCATGAGAGGGCCCTGAGCGAGCGAGCGGCGCCGGGACCNCCGGTGGCGGGCCGAGGGCTGCAGGGCAGAGCTCTGTCCCGAACCGCCGCCGCTTCCTGCTCCCGGAGCCACAGGAGAGGTCAGAGCTGACACCAAGGCGGACCCGAATCGATTTTCTTTCTCACAGTATCACCTTAATCTGAAGGCCGATGGTTTTTTGTCGGGAAGAGTTAAAAGCTGAACTGCCTCGATGTGCTGGTTCAGGCTCGGGGTGTGAAGGCGGCGGTGGCTCTGCCTCACGGTGCAGCCGCTGTTCGCTCGGGCGGGGCCGGGCCCCCGGGGAGCTCTTTTTCCATTGGGCTGCCGAGGTCCGGTAGCGCCATGAATATTTACACCATTAAATATGCATTCGGAGGAGAGCGGCTTCGCCAGGGGACCGTGAGGCGGCCGGTGCCGAGGCGGGCGGCGCGGGGGCCTTTCTGTCAGGCGAGGCCTTTCCGCGGGAGGAGGGAGGG
>VXBL01001597.1:1433621-1472394 GCA_013400195.1 Aramus guarauna | reverse complement strand
GTTGGTGTTTTTTTTTTTTTTTTTTTTTCCGTTCCCCTCTATTTATAAATGAGGAGAATTAGCTTTTGTGACTGTGGAGTGATTACTCGTTAGTCAATGTTTATACAGGCTTTAAAGCAGTAATAGGTGCCCATATTAAGGAGCCGTCATAGCTCTGCAGCAGAAAATACTGAAAAAGTCACTTGTGAAGTCAGTCACTGACTTGGGAGATGAAAAGCAGGTTTTGACTCCCCCGAAAACTCGGTGTCTCAGTCGTGTTTCCTACTGCTTTGTGTCTGTACCTTAAACAGCATCCCTTCTCTGGGAGTCCGAATGGAGCTGTGGTAGACGGAGCAGCTAATGAAGCATTTCACCACTGGCTTGAATGTGAGCAGAGAGGTTTTGAAACTGAAGAAGACATACTGTACGGGGAGCTTCTGGCAATAAATAGTTTCTGGTAATGAGTGGCAGTGCGGTGTCGTTCGTCTGGTCCGGATGCAAATGGCTGAAGAGCCAGTGGGACAGTGCTCGTGCGGTCCTGACCTCTGTAGCTGCTGCTAGAGCCCTTGGGCTGAGCTCCCTCCGTAAGTGTCTTCACTGGCTCGGATTTGCTACAATTTTCTGTTTGGTTCTGGCTTTTTATTTGTCTTTCTCTTCAAAGTCTAGTTCAGGTGTCAAGTGGTATTTGGTCATTTTGTTTTTTCTTGTCAGCTTCTGCATTGCTCTTATGGATGTTCACTTTGGAGTGTGGTTGCTTTTGTATCTTTCCCAGGCCTGTGTTTGTCCCGTTGTTAACTTGTAGGTATCATGAAGATTATTTTTGGTAACTTCTAAACTGTTCTGTTAATTTAATTTTCCCTTGTGTAGCAGCCTGTGAGTGTTCCAGTCCCTCGCCTTGCAGTTTGTGATGGTGAATTCAAAAAGCCTCTTGCTCGCTTTGTATCGAAGCCCTCTACTTAATTTAGCTAGAACTTATTTTCCATGTTCTTCCGTTGTTGTGGCTTTTCTTTTGATGGCATAGGTAGTCGTATTGAGCCGGAGTGTAACATGCTACCTGCCTTTAAATATGGGGAGGGGTTTGATTTATTTTGTTTTAATTACGAGGGCGTTAGATGTTCTTCCTTGGCTGTTTCCTTTATCTGGCCTCTGTTAAATGAGATGCTTTGTGTTGAGGTAATCGAATGCAGGATTACGTCCAGGAGCTTCTGAAACCTAACCCTAGCTCTGTCTGTGACTTACCACATGGCCTTGGGCAAATCACTTAACCTCTCTGTGTTTCTGTACTTGTCAGGGGTGAGGAACACGGTTCTCATTATATTCCTGGGAGACTGAGGGTGCATGAGCTCTCAACCCTGCTTTAATGATGCTGTGCTCTGACAGAGCACTGCTGCTGCACCGTTGCTTTTTGGCAAGCTTACAAAATTATTCTGTAACATGTAGTGATGTGTTTAGCACTGTGTGTTTGGTTTTTTTTCCCTCACATGTTCTTATACAAACTAGAAATATATTTTTAATTTGACAGTAGAGATGGACAATTTCAGCAAGTTCATGGATGCTGTACACAAAATGGTGTATAGTTATGCACAGGGAGATGTAAAAAAAAAAAACAACATCAAAAAGAAAAAGAGGAGGGAAGAATAAGCAGCATAGAGAAAACAGGAAAGAACCAGGTCATTTACCAAAGTGACTTTCTGCCTGAGAGGGGGGGTAGCATGAAAGGGTTTGGAGAGCTACGCAGAAATTTCTCCTTTTTGTTAAGAAATCTTTGCAAGGCAAGTTAATTTCACTATTTGCCTAAAAGAAATTTTGTTTTGTTATTGCATGCACGTAGTCTTGTGAGATGGAAGTCAGCCAAGAAACCATTTTCTAACATTGTTTCTTTACAGATAGAGCCTGATTTAAAGTCCAATACAGGGGATTCTTCTTGAGCAGCCGGTGGTTTCTGTGCGCTGAGGCTACAAGCATTTCAAGCTACATCTGTATTGCAGTCTCTTGGTTGAGTCACGAACTGCATTGGATAAAGGTCAGTTTAGGAAAGTATCTTTAATGTCAATTTTAGGTACTGATAGAAAAGGTGTATTACTGGGTGATCTCCAACGTTGGTAGCAGTAACCTTGACAGGCGAGGGCGATATCTAGGAAAATAATTTAAAGTTCCAAAAATCTTCCACACCAAACAATACGGTTTCTGTGTGCACAAAAATAATATTTTTTCCTTTATTAAGATATGCTCTTTTATAACATGAACCTTGAGAGGCAACACGTTGATCTGTGCAAAAGGCAGGTTGAAACCCCTTCAGAGTACACTCAAACCTACAGCTTGAACAAAGGTTACCAACTTTATTATCTTCTGCAAAGATAACTTGTCTTGACTTGGACTTTAAATGATGGAAAGTCTGCATATCTGTTAATGAAAAATCCTAGTGCAGATAATGGGTAAAATCATTTTGTTTCTGCAAGTGGCCCATGCTCGACCATCCTTGCTTAGCCTCAGACAGCTTGGACTGTAGGCTGTGGGTCTCTTTGTTGTTATTTCCTGTTAAATTGTTGGTGACTGGTTAATCTCTTCCTTGCGTAGAGTCCTGTTGGCTCATAGTGATCAATTCACTTACATTGGAGTGTCCTTCATACTCATTTTCCTACATAGCAATCTGAAAGTTTTAATAGGTAGCTATATTGGTGAGTACACAATGGCCGCTAATTTAATTCTAGTGCTTCCTCTATGAGGCTTTGTTTTTCAAATGAGGTGCTTTTTCCAGGTGGTGTCATCATGCAGAACTGAGATGGGAACCATTAGGAGTGACCGCATTTGGAAGCTGTTCATTTTTTTCTGCTGATACTGTAATCTTTCTCTTCTTTCTCTCTTCTTCTTTCTCTCATTCTCTCCCCCCCCCACAAGCTTGGTTTTGGACATCTGTCAACAGTATAAAACTCTACTCCCTCTTTCCAGGAGGTTTCAGCATTTTGGTGCCTCAGCTCGTTTGGCTCAGGCTTCACTATGTTTGTTGGAGAAACTGTCACTTCCTTCAACCAAGTTTGGAAAGAATAGCTTTTGGAGAAAATAAGGTTTCACAGAGCTTGGTGGTACCAAAGTGTTATGATTTTACACTGGTTTTTACCTCCTGGTGGTGCAGGTAATTAGGGTCATTATGGCATCCAAGGAGGGACTGGAGCTGATTCCTTGTGAAAGAAAGATCTGTGGATATTACAAGGTTGGCTGCATATGATGCCAATAAAAAAGTCTCTTGGAGCTGGAAGTAATCCAGTTTGGTAAGTCCTTGATCCTCACAGTTAAAAAGGTATAGCCGAAACACCTTTTTGGAAACACCTCTTTTAATGAGTGGTTACCCTTGGTACGTTGTATGACGCTGGGTGTGCGTGTTTCCAGTTGCAGTATAAGCTGACAGAGACACCGTCGCTGTATCCCAAGAACAGTGCCAAGGCACTTTGTTGTGGCAGAATGGCCTCGTTCTAGGACACACGTTTTGCCAGAGCAGTTTGTTTATCCAGTGAGAAGTAACAGTGCAAGTTTGCTTATGTCTTTATTTCTCCAGCATCCTTATTCTGCACAATTATGGCACTTCTCCCGCTTCAAACATGGGTGAGTTGATAAACATAATGTTAAAGTTTTGAGTGAGGCATTGTGGGCTGACGCCGCCTTAGCGTATAGCTGTGTATACGTAACTCTCCATCAGTTGTCTGCACTGGGGCATTCCCAGGTCTTTATCCTGGCACTGAAATTTCAAAATTGGTGGTAAGGGGACATAAGGAGAAATCAATTATTCACCAGAGTTTAACCGTCTTTAGGTCTTCTTCCTCTGGCAAATACTAATGCTGATGTTACTGTTCATTCTCTGTTAGTGTACAGATCGTGTAAGATACCTTGTTTCTTATCAATAGATATAATTAGATATTAACTTTATGATGCTAATGCTTGTGGAAAGTAATATGAACCTCTGCTATTTGGGCTAAATTCTAAGTAGCCTCTGCACAATTTGTGGTCACAAATTGCTTGAAACGACCTTTTTTATAATTTTTTTCTGTGAGATGAGGAACGATTGTGAATCAAAATATGTATACTTTATATATAAAACATTTTGTGTGTGTATTTATACATACATGTGTATAAACCTTGGGGCTAGGTGAATGACAGCAGTGGATGACATAACCAGGCTGACTCATAGGAGACCAGTTGCTTACAGAACAGGTTCCCCAAGGATTCCTCATGTTGCAGTGATAACCTGAGCTCCCAAAGTGCTGTTTGAGTCTTTTGTGGTTCTGTTGTGTGGTGGAGGTCTCAGAGTCGTCAGGTATGACGTGTGTTCTGGGGTTTGAAGGTGCACTGCTTCACCACGAGCATTTTATCTGTAGCCATGTTTTAATCACTTGAATTTTAACCTTTTTTTTGGTGGGAATTGTGAGTCATCTCATGTTAGGCATGTGTTGGCAGTTTCAAAGTGGGAACTTTCTCCAGGGTCACAGTGCAATGAAGGTGTGTAAGGTCAGGAGTCTGTTTCCTTACTACCTTGATTTTGATTAGCTTACACTCTCAAGCGTGGTCTGAGTGTACTTCTTTCAGAAAAGCATGCCTGACCCAGAATGTCTTTACTGTAGGTGGAATTGTTGAGCTGTGGGAGCTCCACAAAACAGACAGACAAAACACAAACCTGTGCTTATTTCCTCAGCTCTGATGTATTTCCGCTGGAGTGGTTTGGCTGTAAGCTGACCCATTTGCAATGCACGGTATAAGCGTTCAGCAGTTCTGTTTTCCTGAAGCGGCACTGGGAACTGGGCTGTGCCTCTGTGTCAGCTGCCAGGACCGAATTGTCCGCGATATCTGGGCAGAGTCTGTTTCTACTTGTACCACACACCAATCTGTGCCATTTCTGATGGTCATCAGGAGCACTTAAGATGATACGAAAGGGCACATGCCATCTATGATACGTTCTGAACTGTCAGCTGCGTTTTTTTGCCTAACACAAAGTGTACTTGGTTGGCTTGGAGGAGCTGAGGCTTCAGCTTTGGGATTCGGTTTGCCCCACTGCTAATGTACTGCGTTGATGGTACTTGATGGAGACTGCCTCAGATGAGTGAGAGCACGTCTCCAGTCACAGCTGACTTAAAATAGTCATCCAAACTCCGGAGGTTGCCTTTCTCCAAGGCGTTTGAAGAGCTGGACCTTACCATGGTCATGGCATACTGTAAGGATGGATACAAAAGTCAGTGTATTTCAGAACAAATGACTGACAGAAATCATTCTCCTTGAAGATGTAATTTTGGAGGTGTTCAATTATTTTAAAGTAGTCATTCAATGAAGTAAATATAACTGTTATGTATGAAGTAGTTATATAAATTGATGAGCTTAAGGCATGTGATTTGCATGGCAATCTAACTGAAGCTTAGTAGCATTTGGGATGAAGGTTATTTCCTTGGCTCATTTGTGCTGATTCATGTTATTTCGAGTAAGTACTTTTGTTGGTTTGGTTTTTTTTTTTTCATTTCTTAAAAGATTAGCTGGAAGGTTTGAGTTGTTCAGAAGATACTTCTATCTGCCTGTCCAAGCACTCGTTACCACTGACATTTCATATCTGTTTTGAGCAATATGTGATCTGTCTCTTGTATTTTGGAAGCAAATCTAGTTTTATTATTTTCCTTTTCCTTGTAGAAGCTCTTGTTACAGGTAGATTAGTTGATTAATACATTTTTAATGAAGGATGATACTTTATTAAAGCATTTGATTGGGATCACTGAAGTGAGAATAGAAATGCAGTATCTCGCCATCGAAGGACTTTGGTTCTGACTGCTGCTATGTGAGGATTAAACAGCGAGCAAGAGCTGTAGAGGCATTAACTGAACCCGTGTTACCAATTTGGTGATTATCAGGCTGGGAGGTGGGCTGCCATGCAGCATCCCAAGGTAACAGTTCTTCTGGAGATCCTGTAATGCTCACCTACAGCTATTCTCTCATTTGTTGTTTGTTCCAGTCAGTGGAACGTTAGGTGGGAACTGTAGGAATTTCACTTTACAAATAAAACAAATAGTATTTTGTTTTCTCCCTGATACTTACAGAATCCTCTGAGAATTTGTGTGGTGAGAAGTTGGGCTTCTGGTGTGGTTTACTACCCCTTCCTCTGTGTTCTGTGGCATAAAAACATCTTGCATTTAAGCAACCGCATTGGATGTATTCATTTAATAACTCATAGGAATCCTTTTTCTCTTTTTATGTCCTAAAAATAGCAGTAGCCAATAATAGCCATATCTGTTGCTGCCACCAGGTGAAAAAAANTCTTTTTATGTCCTAAAAATAGCAATAGCCAATAATAGCCATAGGTGAAAAAAAATAAAAATCTTTGCATGTTGACTGGATGAACCATCCGTAGGCTTTGAATTGTGCTGCTCATTGCCTCTGCTCTTTTTAAGCCGATTTTTTTACTTCTCTTTGAAGGCCACTGCTGTCGTCTCAGATGGAGAATGCTAGCCTTAAGACAAAATGCGTGCACCTCTGTATACCTCCTGCTTTGCTGTGTAAAGCAGAGCTTCCTTCATCTGAAGCAGTCTCTGTTCCTCAGAGGTCTGCCGATTTTGCTGGTTTTGTTAGAAGTGAGAAGAGGTGGGGATTAGTTACCCCAGTCATGTCTTGGTGTGCCCTGCCTAGCTGTTTCAGAGCCCGTTTGCCACAGTCAGGTTTACAAAATGGTCATTTGGATTAAATACTTTGCTTTATATTTGCATTGTCAAAAAGGATAGATAAATTGATCCTTAGGAAGTGGTTGTTTTGTTTTGCTTGCCCAGGACCAGATGTTGGTGACCAGGTTATTTTAAAAGAAACCAAACTGCAGCCTTCCCCAAGAGTGGATCATGAGCTGTCTTTTCAATAACAAACTTCAGTTCTCAAACATTGTTGGAGCTGTTCTTTAAACGTGTGCCCATGGATGAAAAATCATTCTTAAACCTATCGAGGTATAAGCTGGGGTATGGACTTGAGTCTCTCAAATACAGGTACCTGCTCTGATAGAGCCATCACAGTAGTCTGGGGGCTCTGATTTCTTTTTTGGTTGGTTGGATGCAGTCCTGCAAGCGTCAGTTCAGTTGCTCTCTTTACCTAACATGCTATCTTTGTTTCATGCTCCCTTTTTAGCTTAAAATCTCAGTTATTGGCAAGATGAGCGGTGTGTTACAGCTGAAATGGCAGAATAATTACTTCTATCTCTAAGGGGAAAATGTAATTGGAGTAATCGTGCATCTGCTAGAAAGTCCTTGCGGGAAACCCCCACCCCAGAGATCAATGTTAGATGTGGTATTCTAGCTGCGGTTTTGGAAGTGCATATTCAGTCCTCCTGTGAGTACTGGTTTGTTTTCCAATGTTTCTTTCTCCAGTAACACATAGTAAAGAAATAAATCTAATAAGTGTAGGAAAACTTTTAAAAACACATGAATTAGTGAACATGGAAATTCTACCTGAGTGGAGAAATTGCAAAAATTTATTTTTTTTCTGCTGTTACTCTATTGCAACACTTTTCCTGTGGACAAGGAAAACAAGTATCATTTTACTAGTTCATTATTGGAGCTCCGAATAGGGTACTGCCTTTAAAACGTTTGATGGAGTTTCCCAAGTGAGATTAAAATATGTTCTCATTTTATTGAACTGGACATCCGTGTTACTGTGTTTTATAACTATGTTTTTGCTGTTTTATTGGAGCAGACTATTTCCCTACTGGTTTGGCAAAATGAATTTCCTTTTTTCACAACAATATGAAGCCTGGCAGCTTTATATTTGGGTTATGATGTTAAGGACGGCAGATGATCGTGATTCAATAAATGTGGAATTGGTGCAGCTATGGAAGTTTCCGTATTTGCCTTCTGCCTGCCGAGGCAGTGATTAGTCAGCTGCAGTTTAGATTTCCTCTTGGGATCCTCTCGACAGGTGCCCAACAAAGACTTTGTTCATGGTCATACTGAGGCAGGAAGCTTGTTTGCATTTACCTGTGTTTTGCTTTGTTTTAGTGTTGTTTTTTCTTTTAATATGTAGTGATGGCTCTTGCAGTCTTTCCAGAGTGAAGAAATACGGGACAAACCCAAAATATCTGAGGATCAGGCTTTTCATTTATTTACTTTTTTAATACATAGTTAAATATTAGTGAAACGTCTTGATGTAGCTTTTTTTTTTCCTATTTTAACTCCAGAGTCCTAAAGTAGTTCAGAAATGTCTCTCTGAATTTGTATTTTGTACTATTTGAGTTTGGTTTATGACTCTTGCTTAAAATATTGATGTTGCTACATTCTAAAACAACAGTCTGTGGCAAGGTTTGAGAAATTGCTGTACTAGGCCCCGCACGAATGTGTGAGATTGTTGTGCAGAACAACAGGCTAAGGAGACGATGGCAGGTTGTAGACTGTGCGCATGTTGCCAAGGGAAAGGTATGAATTTGTGTTCTGCTTCACACTGTAGGTTTTTATATCCACAATAAATAAAAATAACCTATTTAGTAGCATTTAAATTCTTTTACTATACATATGACTCGTACTAGATGGATCTGTAACTGTGTTAGGGCCACTTTGAGTGACCATCTGATTTGCAGCATTAAAGTTATGCTCCCTGTGACCCCAAGTTCTTGCAACAGTGTCACCTGCAGTGACTCTGCAGAGCAGAATTTAGAGTAAGATGATTTTTTGTTGTTGCTGTTTACTACCTTCAAACAAATGCAGTAAATGCTTTTTTTACAAGGTTTAAGTTATTCCCAATTGGGCAGTAAATGCTTTTTTTACAAGGTTTAAGTTATTCCCAATTGGCTGGTACTTGCCCTGAGGCATAAGCAGACACAAAACCTGAGTGACCAAAGCAGTATGGAATTTGCACCTGAGTTTTCTGCTCTTTTAGTAAACAAACTCAGGCAGGTATAATTAAACTTGTGTTTAATACTATTTTCCTCTCCTTTACCTCCCCATACATATTTTATTTCAACATTGTTCATAAATAGTTTGTTTCTCCTGCATGGCATAGTCTTTTTAGATTTTTTTTTTTTTTTTTTTTTTTTAAATTGTGGTGCCTTTTTTCTTCTCAGAATGGTGACTGTTGCAAAAATAAGTAGCAGCCACCTCTCTTCCTGCCATGTGTAATTCACCTTTGGTTTCCGTTGTGTCCATCCCACATCCAGGTGCTGGTGGATGTGTGCTCTCCTCTCTTTCTGTCTCCTGCTGGCTTGGTATTAGTTGGCATCTCTGCAGCCCCGTGCTGCTGGTTCCTCCCGTCTCCTCTTTCACTTCGTGATCGCTCTCCACCTTCCTCTGAACTTCTGACATCACTTTGACATCCCAGCTAGTCCTTTTCATGCAGGCTAGGTGTCAAGAAACTTAACTCTAAACCAATTTGTCACCCTGTCACCGGAAGACTCCTTTGCCTTTGGCCCCGCAACCCCTCTCCGCTCTCTTTCGACTGCAGGTGCCTTTCTGCGGTCTCCTAGCCAGCCCCGGGCTCCTCTGTGCCGCACGCTCCCTGGCAGGCGCGCCTGTGCTCCCCGTCAGTCGGACCACCGTCCCCTCGGCCACTGTTGGTCCCCGAGGGCAGGGTACGGTATGTACAGAGCAGGCAGGCAGCCGTGCTTCCCAGGAGACTCTGCTGCCCACCGGGATGTTAGTGATGAGGTCTCTGGGTGCAGGGACGGTGCCCTCTGTTTCATGGTATCAGAGTTAGTAAATACTGCCTGAAATCACCAACGCCTTCTGCGGAAATGGTAATGGTGCTGCCTGCAGCACAGAGCGCTCAGCGGACAGAGTAGTGCTGCCTGTGGGGTAACAGTTAATGAGATCTCCTCTGTTAGTGGGTTTTCCAGTTGGCAGTTAGATTTTTTTTTTTAGTAAAGTGAATAGAATTAATTTGAACTTCCCCCCCAGCAAACCATTGCCCTGGCATTCCCAGCTAGCATCACAGGCTGCTTTTGTTTGTATTTTAGGTATTTCCATTTAGCTATGCATCTATAATAGAAAACAAATGCAGTGTTTTTTTGACATCTCATCTAACCCCTTGCCTGATCAATTAGTTCATTAATCATTAAGTAGTTAATGAGTAAAGATTAATAAAGACTGAATCTCTGTTTGCCGGGGTATGACCTTATTTTATTTGTCTTAGTGAGAACAATTCAAATATCTAATGGTATTTTTTATTTTAAGGACTGTGCATGTAAGGATCTTCAACTTTTCCTCTCCAGTGGTCCCCACGTAAGGTATTAGCAAGGCAGAATCCTTGACTGCTGCAGGGCTTCTTGCAGTTATGTATATTTTATATCTATTTCAGAGAGGAATTGAACATTACATCCTGCTCTGAAAGGACTTTGTGTAACATTCAAACAATTTGGGATTGAAAACATAAGGAGTTTCTTCTGCCTGAACAGGCATTCATTGCAAAGAAAATCTAAGTGTCTGTAAAAAGTAGACACGTGGGTGAGCAGTCTGACCCTGGCTTGCTTGCAAAGCAAAGGGTTTGATGGTTGAGGGCAGGATTGTCCATATCCCTGTTCAGACAGAAAAAAATTAGAGAAAGTCGGTGTTTGTGTTGGCTCAGGCATTGCTCAGCAAGTCAGAGTTTGCAGGATTGCTAAGGGGCAAGACTTAATACCTGAATCAGCAGCATCTGCCTGGCTTGCCAAGGGAGTGAAACCGCGATGTAACCTGGGGCATCCTGAGCCCCGACGTGGGTTGGGCAACTGCCCACCTTCAGCCGCTGCAAGCACGTCTGCGCTGCGATGAGCCAGCGCGCTCAGCGAGGGCTGGGTCGCCAGCTGCTCATTCATCACCACATGAGAAATGGCGGGGATTGCGTCACGGACCAGTGCCAGTAATGATGTCTGGGCGCTTTGTCCTGGCCCCGTGCATTAAGCTGTTGATGAGCAGGTTGCTCTGGAGATAAATGTTTGGTTCAGGTTCCTGATTAATACTTTTCTTCCTTTCTATATTGGATGAAAGATGAGATTATGTGGGGATGGAATAGTAGTTGAGAAAGAGCAAAAGCGGTAAAAAGATGAGAAAAAAACCAAAAATATCACAGCGAGGTATTTAACTGCCTGAGTTTGAGGTTGAATCTCCTGCATCTTGAAGCAAATTCCCTAACTCCAAGGCTATTTAGGAAAACAAATGATCTTTTCACAGAAGTTTCAGGTTCCACAACTGTGTTAGTCGTGTTAGCTGTCATATTTCTGGCTAATTGCATCAGTGAGCAGCCTCTAACAGCTTGAGTGGGTCTTGGGAGAAGTTGTATTAATTCCTATTAAATCAAACTGTGTGCTCGTATAATACCTGGTGGTTTTGGTTTATTTTGTAAACTAGCAGTCTTGCAACATTAGCCTGTGTGCTGGGCAAGCGCGGCAGTGCCACGGCTCATGGGTGTTCATGCTTTGGGCTCCCAGCCAACAGTCGTGTCATTTGAGTAGCATATTAAGTGCTCATGTAATATTGATAGGTCTTTCATAAGAGATATTAAGGACGGGAGACAATTCAGCTTTACAACAATGGAAACTAACGTGGACATTGACAGGGTTTGGTGTCAGCTCCAATGATTGCTGGTTCATTAGCAACAGCGTACGGGCTGTAGGGTGGCACCGGCCTTCCTTCACAAAACCAGGCTCTCTTTGCGGGATGGGTGGACAGACAGGTACTTGGTAGCTAGCTGCTGTGGACGTCATGTTACGTGGCTTCAGCCATCCGTACTTGGTTTTATTTTGAAGTTGCCAGGGAGAGCAAGAGCAGGGCTACTCCCCATGGGAAACCAAGAGGATGGGGGGGTCCCAGCGCTCAGGAGGCAAGCAGGACAGACCCTGAGATGGGGGCCAGGTCCAGCTAGAGTCCAGGCCATAAGGCGATGCCACGGTGATGCGGCAGGTCCAGGGTCAAGCCAGGAAGTTGATGTGTGGTTCACGGTTAGGGTCAGGCCCAGCGATGGCCGGAGAGGTCCTCAGTGTCGAGGCAGAGCTGAAGGAGGCACGGACATGGCCACGGCTCAGCTGGAGACCGGCCCTCCTCTGATGCAGCTCAGACAGGGCCGCAGGCTGAGCCAACATGTGGCTCCTGGTCCCATGGATGCGGGGGGGCCTGGGCGAGGCTGGTGAGGGCCAGAGAGGCTTATTGGTGCCCTCGGGGCCCTGGCAGAAATGGAGGTGATGGAGCCCCCTCCTCTCCTCACAAGTTTTAATTTTCTTACAGTTGTTACGGTGCCTAGCACAGACAGGACAGAACCCATTTGGAAGTGTTGATCTGCAGAAACAAGCGCAAGTAATTTAAGCTTCAGTATGACAAATTTGGGTATTGCATGGTTAGAAATGAAGAGGGTGCACTTGTCAGAAGGCGCTGGGAGTGAGGTGTTTGTGGGCTCCCTGATTCCTACGTCCTGTGCCAGGTCACGAGTCACGAGTGCAGGGCGTTCTTTGTCCTGTGAGCACGTGTAATTACATATAGCAGAACAGTAATGAAGGACTTGCTGTGAAAATAACTGCCTCATGACTTCAGTCTGTGCTTGAAAACCCAGCTCATGCTCTGTGCTGTTCCAGGGAAACTGGTTTCAGACGTAAGTTTTGGTGACCAGCATCAACAGAGGAAAATTAGGGAGACGTGGTTTCCAGCACTTGCTACGTTAACTCCTTTCTCTAACTTGTACAAAATGCTTGCAGGGCGCTAGCAGCATGATCTCAGAAAGGGATTCAGAGACCACCTTTGATGAGGATTCCCAGCCCAACGATGAGGTGATGCCATACAGTGACGATGAAACGGAGGACGAGTTGGACAGTCGGCAGCCTGCAGTTGAACCAGGACAAAACCAAATCGACAGAGACAGCGAGGAGAGCCGAGAGCCATTGAAAAAAGGTGACATTCTGACAGAAACTTGATTTGGGTAGCAAATGGTCCTGAATACAGAGACTAGGCCATGTGTGGATCAATTTGATTTTTGTGCTTATTTGTTAGGTTGGATTTAGAAGGGCTTATCTGAATCTGTGGAGGAGTAATTGATGGCAATTCAGTTTAACAACTGTCAGAACGAAAATCAACTTCATTCCAATCTGTAACCAGAGTTCTGTGCCACCACTTCTTGCATAAAGCTAATGATCTGCATGGTGACCTCATCTTGATTAAGGCAGGCCCTAGATGTTCGTAGCCCATACATCAAGAACGGCTCCAACAGAATTTCAGACGCTTGTCTTCTCCAGCATCTGGAAACTTGAACCAGCATAAACCAATTTGCTGTGTTTAGTCAGTTGGTTTACATGTGTTTCTGCTTTCTAAGTCTTGCGCAGCTGAGGTTTCAGCTTCAGTGCTAATTTTGTAGCCTTGTGATTTTCTTCCTTTGCAGTAGTTTCAGAATCACCGACAGGTAAGGTGAGTAGGAGGAGTTCAATGAAACCCCTCAAGTGGATTCTCTGTGCTGCCGCCAGCCTAGGAACATAAATGGGAGGAACCTCTCTGACATGTGTTGGACATACCTGTTCTTAACCTCTGTCCAAGGAAAGTCTGTTACTCCCCTAAATACCTTTTTTTTCAGTGTTGCAATGTGAGTACTTTTTGTTTAACCACCGCCTGTTTAATATATATATAGATTTCTTCCTGTTTGTGTGGCAACAGGGAACAGTTGATCACCTCTCATTTTATAACCACCTATTACATGTTTGGTTTTCGGGGGTTTTTTACCATGACTGAGGTAACATAGCCTATAGAATGAACACGGTTTTTTTAGCCTCTCATCATCCGTCATATTTTATTGAGTTCTCATCATGACTGTTGCACTGTCCTCCAGCTCCCCCCTCTTTTTTTTTTTCTCCAGATATTTTATTTCGTAGACACAATACACCAGCAACCACAAGTTTGCTTTATGCTCTAGTATAACCAGAAGAAAAAAGAGAGAAACTAAACTAAACCAGGACCTCCTACACCTTCAGGTTCTTTTCCAAAGTGTACCATGCCTTTTCCTTTATCCTGGTGAATTGGAGAGAATCTGAAATCAGGGAGATGAGTTTTGATTCTGCCCTCCAAAGGGCTTGTAGCTCCTGCTAGTTCAGTGTAAACACAAGGCTGTGCTGTCTATGCAGTTAACGTTACCTGAGTTATTACCCAAAATATGGGCTAGAGCTATGGAATTGGAAGTTCCTTTGAACTCTGAGCTAGGCCAATAGCTTTAAGGAGGTAAGAGATGTTACCAGGCAGCCTTGGTAGGCCAGTACTCTAATCATAGAGCTTGTAAGCAGTTGACAAACTTTGTCAGGTATTTTTTTTTTCCCCCTCTTCAGACCCTTTAGGGGTTTTGTTTGTTTGTTTAAATTCTCTTTGCCTGCTTTTTCTGCTTAATAGATAATTTTCTGGCCTAAGTTGCAGAATTTGTAGAATCTTCTGACTGGTTCAGTAGCTAATTATATTCAGATAGTGCTACAAAACTTTCATCCTTTTGGCTTCTTATTTTTTTTTCCCCTCAACAAAGACATTTTTCTCTTTGTGTTCCTTTAAACATGATGAATTACTGGTGCCGCTTCCCAGATATTAGGTATTAATATCACTTTTAAACAGTTTGAATTCATTTGGGGGAGCTTCCTTCCTGCAGGTTTTATTTAAGGCCTAATTTGCCAGTTCTCCGTCTGGAGTGCTGAGGCTTTATCAACACTGCAATGGTTTTGTGAACGTGGTGAAGAAATGTTCTTGTAGACATGTTTACAATTTTCTTCAGTCCTGTCATTTTGACAAAAATTAATAACTTTCTCAATTCATGCGCTTCAGTAATGCTAAACCAAAACCTGGTCCTCCAGTAATTTTTTATAAGCTTAATGTAAGGAGGTAAAACCCTGTGACTCTCAGCACTTTGATGTAAACCTTGAGCAGGATGCACAATGCATCTTCACCATCTGCTCTATGTTTTAATTTAAGCAATCTTACATACAAGTGCTACAGCAAGATAAGTATTTCTCTATTATCTTCTCAGCTTGCAACCAACATTCTGGAAGTGAAAATCGTACAGTGACGGTAAAGATCCCAGATACGTCAAGTGACAACTTGCTTTTTGTGTTGGATGGAAAAAAGAAAGGTTTTGTGCCTGGGTTTCAGTTAGGCAGCCATATCAGACATGAGTGCCTTACAGCAGCCCAGGAGCACCTTCACCTTCACACATGCTCCCTGTGGGTCCCTGGCAGCCTGGTGCCAGTCCCCAGCCCAGCCTCTCCCTCTGGGAGTTTCACCCCATCTGTGCTCTGCCTGCCTGCTGGATGTGCTTAGGTCAGGAGAATCCCATGAAACCAAAGAGAACACCCATTAAGGACAATTACTGTGGGCTGGAGAAAAGGGGGAGATGCTTGGCTGATGAGTCAGGAAAGCTGGGTTTGAGCGCTGGCTGCCTCATCCTTCCCCGGCAGGCAAAGCGTTCCTATGAGTGGCTCAAAAACTTGCTGAATGAGTTCAGCGGGGAGTTGCTTTGATGTGGGCAGCAGGATTAATAGGGCTATCCTATCCCTGATGCAGGCTTGAGGGGCAGAAAGGGATCTGAAGGATCCTGTGAAAGAGGGGCCATGGAAAATACCTTGACAGCAGAAGGCATTCTGGCAGTAGGTAGTGGTGCACAGCCAAAAGCTGTGCACATCCTAGATGAACCCCAGCTAAAGGTAGACTTCATAGGACTTAGATTAACTATGGAGACCTTAAGGTGGAGATGAATGGTTCGTTAGCAAGTCCTCTGGAAACCTTTTCCTTAGGGAGGCCGGATGTTTTACCTGGCTTGGGTTTAAATGCTAGATGTGACAGAAGGAGGCAAGATTGCTCGGTGCTTTGTAAGCAAATTTATCAGCTTATGGTCCAAACCTTCAGAAGGCTCTTGCAGACGTCACTTGTTTAGCTTTGTTAAATTCTACTGCAAAATGAAATTCATATTCCTGACTTTTCAAGAAATCAAACAAAATTGATGGCTGAAGAAATCAAATGAGCACTTCAGATTTTTACTTTTTTATGGTTGTAAATGACAAGCATTGCACAGTGTGATTATGGGAAATAATTGTTTTCAAAAGTTGAGTGGACCTTTTCATTTCTGGAAAGACTGAGAAACCCTGTTTTGGGTGCTTAGTGCTTCACAGGTGTAACAAAAGCAAACCAAAAGAGGGGAGAGAAGGGAATTTAGCATGAATAAATGTTACTCAGAGAGGTTTTCAGTTTCTCATAGAACTTCCAAATTGTTAATTGCCACTTCTTCCTACCTCAGATTATATTTTAATTGTTAATAAAGACAAATAGACTGGAAACTTCTTGAAAACCATTTTCTTGACTATGTACTAAAAAGCAGGTATCCGTCTTGTTTCAACTGAAAGTACCTTTAAAAGATGGCATTTGAGAGAAAACCTGAAACTGGCACATTTGTTCCCTCATAACAATCAGGCGTTGATCGTTTTGCCTTGTCTCTTCCAGACTGCAGCTGGCAAGTTAAAGCAAATGATGAACACTTCTATGAGCAGCCCCAGTTTAAGAGAACAGTATTTCTGTGCTTCAAAAAAAGCAAATATGCAGTAAGTTTTCTTTATTCCAATTATGTGTTAATAGTACTTGTCGGGTCAATACTCTCGTAATCTCAGTAAGATCTTTCCGACCACTGCTGATTAGCGTAAAAGCCACAATTAACAACACTTCTTTAGGATTCCCATCAAAGGAGGGTAAGTATAACTGGTTTTGGGTTTGTGAATGGAAAATCAAGGTATCGAGACTTGTCAAAGATGAGATAGAGAATTAGAAGCCAGGTGTCCTCAGTCCAAATTCCAGTTTTATCTGCTCAGCCAGTGCTGTTGCAAACATCCGCATAGGTGTCATCTTTCATATAATGAGTCTCAGTGTATTATTAAGCAATATCCTGATTAAGCTAGACTGGGACAGTCTTAAAAATAGACATTTGGGAATGTCTAGTCATTTAAACAGTGTCATTCTGAATCCACCTAATTATGATAAAGGAGACGTTTTTGTCAACAAAAGGTTGATTTTTTTTATTTTTTTTTCTTCCCTCCCTGTTCTTTCACAGTATTAAAGCTATGGTGCTTGTATGTGGTGCTGGTTGTGAGTGACACTTGACTGCAGGGTTACATGTGGACTGTTGGGCTTCGTCTGTGATGCATTGGCTTGTGTGGCTCCCTTGTACCTGCTGAGATACCTGCCTTGTGGTCTTGAGGCCGTTTGGATTATCTCATGCACGAGTATCAACATTTAACAGTGAAAGTCATGAGAGTGAGCCTTTGCTGGATCTGACATTGTCCCTCCTGATTAAGTCTAGTTAGTAGTCCTTTGTATCTGGGTTCATTATTTGTAGTTTGATGCCTGAGACCAATTATCTCTCTAATAGCAAATAATGTCGAAGGGCTTTAGAGAAGATTGCCTAGGAGGAGGGGAGCACTGAAGTTTCCTCCCTTCTCCGTGCTCATCTGGCAGTGCCATGACACTGTGCTCTTTACCTGAGGAGAGGCTGTAACCTTGCCACACTGTGGCTCTGCAGTGCCCTGTAGTCCTCGGTATAGCTAAAGCTTCAGTCTGAGATGCTTCTCTGGGATATGTTAACGTCAGCGAAACAGACCTTTTTTGCCTTATTTCATTAAGACTGTGACCCATGTTAAACTGTTGAGGAAAGGTACAGCTCTAACAGAGTTCATAGGAAAGATTTCACTAGTAATATGCTTTACTTACAAATACGCATTGTACATTTGTAATGTGAGAAGAATCTGCTGTTGTGAATGACATTTGGGTTTCTTCAACAGGGAAATGCAATTAAGACATACAAATACAACCCTATCACTTTTTTACCACTGAATCTGTTTGAACAGTTTAAGAGAGCAGCCAACTTCTACTTCCTTGTTCTTCTCATTTTGCAGGTAAGACAGACAGAGAGAATGCTGACTGTGAAGTGAATTTGAGGTGTTGATCTACTGAGCTGAATTATACTTATGACACCATTCAGTGCTATCCTGTCAGGATATTGCAGGGTGCTTTGTGAGGGACTGTATCTGAACTGCTGTAGAAACTAAGCCCAAATTAACAGAAATCTGGAAAGACCTGCACTAGCTTTGTATTAGCTAGGATGTGCCAGTTGCAGAGTTCATGAATTTCCTGGGGAAAAGATGATGTTTCTTTTGCTCTGTAAAACATGATAGCCTTAGGTTCCATTCACGAATCAGAAACTCCAACAGAAAATCTGAGCATCTGCAATTGTTAGAGAGAAGCCAATGCTGAGGCAGGGCAGCACGGTCAAGCTCTTCCCCCAAGTTTTGTTCATCTTCACAACCTGACTTGAAATTCTCTCTCTGATGCGTTGGTTTTCTTTCTTATGTTATAGTCAGATCACTATTAAATGTCTCTGAATTGAGCTTGATTGACAATCCTGTAGTGAACTGATTTTATTTGTCTTTTGTAGTCGATTCCCCAAATAACTACCCTGTCATGGTACACAACACTGGTGCCCTTACTCTTGGTGCTGGGAATAACTGCAGTCAAGGACCTAGTGGATGACATTGTAAGAAACATATTTTGTTAATATGAAAACCAAAAGAAAACAGTGTAGTTCATTTCTTTAATTGTGACACACAGTAGGGAGTACATTCTTTACTCCTGGTTTTCAGGCTCGTCACAGGATGGACAACGAGGTTAATAACAGGGCATGCGAAGTCATCAGGGATGGAAGGTTTGTACTGTTCCTTTCTTAACTCTGTAAGTGATGTTTGTTGCCTTGTTACCAAGTTTCATCATTCACTTTAAACCATAGATGCTAAGGGAAGTTCAGCTTTTTGTTCTCTATCGTCTGTGTGAAAACCTAATTGAAAACGGAAAAGAATTGTCCAAAGAAGCAATTTAAACGTAATTCTGTGGCACTAAATCTGTGCTAAGAGCAACTTCTTTGGAGAGAACAACAGAAATTCATATATAGGTAAAGAGGGAAGAGAAGAGGTAGGTTGACTTCTAAGTTATAGACCCCCAACTGAATTGCAGTTTCCAAAAAGGAAAAAACACACCTTAGCAGGACATAATGTTTTTGTGATAAGGAAAGTTCAATATTTCAAGTTTTACAGGGTGCCTAGTGTTCTAGATTAAATAGTAATAATTGTTAAACTATCTTGATATTAGGTTCAAAAACACAAAATGGAAAGATATTAAAGTTGGTGATATCATTCGTCTGAAGAAAAATACTTTCGTTCCTGTAAGTGCTTTAGATATATTTGTTTTATGTTTCTACACGGTTCTGCACAAATCTTGACTTGGATTTATGTGATGCTTATTTATTTGTTTTTCTAGGCTGATATTTTGCTGCTATCCAGCTCAGAACCAAACAGTCTCTGCTATGTAGAGACAGCTGAACTAGATGGGTAAGGCTCTGTTTAAGGATTTCTTGGATTTAATTTTGGCTTACTGATAAAAGAGCAAGTGGTGTGTATTTCAGACTCTGCTTGCCACTTGTTAAGCCACACCTGGAAAACTGTGTCCATCCAGTTTTTGATTCCCACAATTCAAGGATCATTAAGAATTGGTGAGGGTCCATTGCAGTGCCACAAAGATGTCTGAAGCGTTGGAGAACATGACGTATGAAAGGTGAAGGACTTGGATCTATTCAGCCTGGAGAGGAGAAGGGTGATTTAATCAGTCTTCCAGTATCTCAAAGACAGTTACAGAGAAGATACTCTCTTCACAAGGATGAACATTGACAGGACAGAAGCAATGGATACAAGTTGCTTCAGAAGAAGTTGTCTGAATTCAAGACTAATTGTTCTCATTGTAGATGATTTTAACATTGAAATAGGTTGCCCAGAGAAGTGGTGGAATTGCTCTCACTAGAAGCAGTCAAGGCTTGGCTTGACTGGGCCTTCAATAACCTCAGCTAAGGTCCTGCTTCCAACAGGAGGGTGGACTGCTTATTACCAGAGATCTCTTCCAACCTGGACTTTTCTATGATTTTAAACTTTTCTTATTCCTTGTCAGTGGGAAAACCAAAATACATATTTTTCTGTGGAAGTTTTTCATAGAAGCTACTTAGATAGCAGAAATCTTACTGTCTTGGTCATATCGCTTTGTAAACGTTGGTTTAGTTCGTGTTGTCAGAAAAGCTAGTGTGGAATTCTTAGAGACACATCTGTGCTGATATGGACCTCACCTAATGAGGTGAAAGGTTGATTTTTCTGAATGAGCAGTGGATTCCTCACTCAATGTTTAGTAATCTTGAAAACAATGACTTACAACCTCATGCAAAACAAGGATCTGTTTGTGTTGCAAATGATTTGTTCTCTGTTGGAGCTTTTAACAGTATCAGTTATTAAATACTGTTTTCAAATAACCAGTACTTCAAATTTAACTACTACATTAGTAAAGCAATAACTGGGAAGCTTCACTTTCTACACTGAGCAGAGGTAACAGGGTAAGATTCCACATGTGAGGAAAAGCAGCCATTATAAGAACTAGTCACGTGGTTTGTGAATGCTTCATATCCATACCAAGCAGGAGGCTGGGATGTAGGCCTTAGTCATTTGCTTCATTTAATTTTGTTTAAACTTCTTTCCTGTATCCATGCTTCTAATAAAATGTCCTTTTTATCCTCTCTTCTTAGTGAGACAAACTTAAAATTCAAAATGGCACTTGAGGTTACACACAGATACCTTCAAGAAGAAAGCGCGATGGCAGACTTTAATGGTTTGTACAGTTATATCCTTACAACCATTCAAATGTTGCTCCAGCAGTTTACAGTACAAGTAAATAAAACATGGGTGGGGACGGCAGCGCTGCCGGTGGTGCTTGTGATTCTGGAGTCAGTGCCTTCCTGGCTTTTGTTACGAGGCTGCGTAAGCAAATTGCACAAAGGAGACTGTGCTGCTGAGCAAAATATCGATTTGAAGAGGAGACCTTTTCCTCTTATGTCACACTAAGTGGAGATGGTGGAGCCCTTTATTAGTGTTTGCCTGCCAGTTTTCTTTGGAAAAAAAAGTATGTTTGCTGTTGGGATTGGATCTGGAATATATCTTCTATTGTCCTTTTCTTATTCATTATTATGATCTAGCTGCTTTCTGTGCATGTTGTGGAAACTTGAAGGGCAGGAATCTCCTCTCTTACTGAGATCTGACACAGAGTTTTATCTCAAGCTGAATTTTTTTGCAAACCTAAAACTGCAAATGCTTAAAAGAAAAAAAAAGAAAAGAAAAAAAAGACTTAGAGTGACATGCTAAAGTGTAAGATCCAGAGAGATGTACACTCTTGTAGGTAGGCAATTGTTAAAATTTAGGAAATATTAAAAGAAGAGGTGAACAGAAAGTGCCCTATTTGTCAGTAAATGCTGTGGGTACCAGTCTTGGTGCAGAAATTAATTCTTTCTTCTCTTTCAGTCTGGAAGGCAAAATACCACCCTGAGATACCATATTTAAAATGTCAGCAATACAGCACTGAGTATTCGTACACTCTAAATCTCAAAGAAATTGTTTATTCAGAACACTCATTTTCTCAAAGAACCAACCTGATGAAGTAAAATTACTTGTATGGGGGGTACAAATCTATGAATTTATTTAACTGTTGTGTACTAAACATATTGTCCTCCAAATTTTTTAGGTCTGATTGAATGTGAAGAACCTAATAACCGACTGGATAAGTTTGCAGGAACGTTATTCTGGAGAAACATGAGTTATTCACTGGATGCTGATAAGATTTTATTGCGTGGATGTAAAATCAGGAATACAGACTTCTGCCATGGACTGGTCATATTTGCAGGTATTTATGAATTGAACATGTGTGATATTTGCCAATTAAAAGCATGCCTTATAGAGTGAAATGACATCTTTATCTTACAAACATTGACTGTATTTTATGCCCCAGTTTCTAAAACAGTAATACTTAGTAGCACTTGTTTGTGTATTGTAGTTTTCCTTTTTTTTTTCTCTTTACTTTCAGGTGCTGATACGAAAATAATGAAAAACAGTGGAAAGACGAGATTTAAAAGGACAAAAATTGACTCCCTTATGAATTACATGGTTTATACTGTAAGCCTTTTTGTTTAAAATTCAGGTGTTTTAGTTCATTTTTATGTAAATAGAGTGAATGCAAATTTAGGAAACTTCTTTTTTCTTTTGGTGCAATAAATATGTTTCCACTTTGTTTTGACCTGATGAGATGAAGTAGGAGGGAATCTAAAACGGTTCCTCACTGTTGGTGGAATCTGTGACCTTAAACTGCAAGTGTAGGACAGCCTACACGGTGAAGACAAGTGCTTCAGAGCCAGCGTGGCAGGTGCTTCTGCTCGCCTGCACTAAACCGGTGGGCAGAGACCTGAGGACCCTGTCCAGAGGTGGGCTCAGCACCTCTGGGGTGTGTGTATGCGGAATGCCCGCTGTCCTACAAGCCACGCTCTACCATGTGTGATTCCCTGGGACGGGGAAGGAGGAGAGAGGAGCTGGCCTGTTGGCAGGCGGAGGCACTCATCTCAGCATGACTGTGGTTCTGCCCCTGCTCCAGGCATGTTCACATAGCCTATTTGCTGCCTGCTTAAATAAATATAAAAACATGAAAACAGTGCTTGAGGAATAAACTAAAATTAGAACCCAGATTAATTGACGAGATCATTTTGCAGAAAAGGTTTGCTCCCCTTCTTCTTCCTTACAAATACATGTAATGTTCTATTTTGAACATGAAGATTTGGGATTTATATTAAGCAAATGTTTCCAAAGTGTCACAGCCCTCTCTGTGTACACTGTAGATTTTTGTTGTCCTCATCCTGCTGTCGGCTGGCCTTGCCATTGGACACACATACTGGGAGCAGCAGATTGGCAACTCGTCTTGGTACCTCTATGATGCACAAGACTTCAGTCCTCCATATCGTGGCTTCCTTAACTTCTGGGGATATATCATTGTTCTGAACACCATGGTTCCCATTTCCCTCTATGTGAGGTAGGTAAATACTGTGGCCTTTAAATGGCTGAACTGGGATACGGTTGAATTACTTCACTTACAGTTCTGGTAATATATCATTATTTTGAAATATGAGATGCAGCTGGGAGTGAGAACATTCATTTTATTTCATTCAGCGTCGAAGTGATTCGTTTGGGCCAAAGCTATTTCATAAACTGGGACCTGCAAATGTATTACCCTGAGAAGGACACGGCCGCGAAGGCCAGAACCACCACGCTGAACGAGCAGCTGGGGCAGATCCACTACATCTTCTCTGATAAGACGGGAACGCTGACACAGAACATCATGACATTTAAAAAATGTTGCATAAATGGCCAAAGATATGGTAAGTCTGCGTCACGTTGCTGCGCCCTG
This sequence comes from Aramus guarauna, assembly GCA_013400195.1. Classification (NCBI taxonomy): domain Eukaryota; kingdom Metazoa; phylum Chordata; class Aves; order Gruiformes; family Aramidae; genus Aramus; species Aramus guarauna. The sequence continues at coordinate 1,449,148 of VXBL01001597.1, read as the reverse complement.
TAGTGAAAACTGGCTAGCAGAGGAGCGCTGATTTGTGACGGGAGCACAGGACCCTGCAAGTCCCCATATAGCACAGCTGGCAGCCTCCGCCAACTCTATAGAAATGAGGAGGAATCGTAACGCTTGTTTGAAATCAGGGGCATACAAGTCTTTTTAGTTTCAACTGAATTTCCACAATTTAGCCCTGGCATTGACTAAAGCTCCAGTAAAACTGAATTTTTGGGGGTTTCCCACCATTTTTCCATTTAAAAGGGGGAAACTGGTGAACTTGAGTGGAAACCTCCCAATCGAAAAGTCAGAAATGAGTCATTTACAGAATGCTTCACTTTTGGAAGGCATGCTTAGGTATGCTTCAGGGGCAAAATTAATCTAGAAACAGGTAAGAAAATTTAATAAGAGTAGCAGTTTTTAATTTTAGTGTTAGTTACTTCCATTTCCAATCTTGTCTGGATTTCAGTATTTTGCATATGTAGCATATGCGCTCCAAAACTATTCTTTGGTCAGTTCAAATAACAAAAATGCAGTGCACTGGTGCCACGTGCTTTTTAAACATCCTACGTCTGAAGAAAGAAGAGGAATTTCTGACAGTGAAAGATGTGTTAAGCCAACACAGATGTTTTATGACAATTCCACCGCATGCTTGTTTTCTTGTGTTTGCTTTGGTATCACTAGTATACAAAGGTACTGCAGCTATGAATGAATTTGCTCTTTTTAAAATCTGAGCTGTTCTAGTGCAGTAGATGTTCTGTATATTTTTTACTTTGTGAATGAGTTGTAAAATCTTTGTTATTCTGTCCTGTGCCTTCTAACGGGTGTTGCTTGCCTTGCAGGAGACTGCCGGGATGGAGCAGGGCAGCTTCAGAGCCACCCAGAGGTAGGTCGGTCCGATCTGGCGCTGAAGTCCCTATGGTCTGTAGAACAGGGAATGATGCCTTGCCAGAGTATGAAGAGATGCAGGTGAGCACAAAGCAATTGCACATAACTCAAACCCTCTTCTTCTCTTTTCTAAACAGCAAGTGGATTTCAGCTGGAACACGTACGCAGATGGGAAGTTCTCGTTCTATGATCACTATCTGATAGAGCAAATAAAATCTGGAAAAGATCCAGAAATTCAAAAGTTCTTTTTTCTGCTTGCTGTTTGTCACACAGTCATGGTTGACACTTCTGATGGTGAGTATGTTTGGTTGTTTGGGGTTTTTTTTCTTGTGTTAGGAGAAACAGTAATTCCAATCCAGTTGCACAAGGGAGAGATCCAAAACTAATGCTGATCCCATAAGTGAGAAGGAGTTTTAGGCTACTCTTTTAAATTAAACAAAAGCAAGAGCCAATGCTATTCCCTGTGCTGAATTTCTGTTTCTTTATGGAAGGAGGACTGTCTTTATGACAGTCACAGTTGTAGCAGATGAACATCTTAAATAATTGTGTTTTTAGAAAGGCAGGGGAACAGTTTGTACAGAGGTCTTGTGTTTTCATGTTATAGGTCTTCTCTCTGTTCAAATATATCTTTAAAATCTCAAAAGCATAAACCTCAAATAAAATCACAACGACACTAGCATAATCTTGGGTTCCACATATGTATGTGAAAGTGCAAACACATTTGAAAACTTGTTTTTGGTGCAGAAAAACAAGTGTTTTCAGCATGAGGGTTTCATGCTCTTGCTCATGGAAGCACAGCCCCATAGATGTATATAAATCATGTGTATCTGTCCTAGAGTATCACAGCAAATAACCAAAATGAATAACAAAAATGTGACAGAAACTAAATTTAGAAGTGAATCCTAAATCCAAAACCCAGTACTATACCTGCTGCTGGGAAGAAAATTAACTCTATCCCTGCTGAAACCAGGACAGCCTGGAGGGAAGAGGGTTCAGTGACTTACCCTGTTTGGAAAGTTCATGTACTAAAAAGTCCCTCTGCTCTGTGTGCACTGCCATCAGGTGCTGCAGCAATGTATTAGACCCCACTTGAGAAAGGGAAGGAACTTTGCATGTCTAAAGAATGGGTGTGAATTTTTTAGCTGTGGTGTCTGAGTGCCCCTGTAATGCTCAGCTGTACGCTGGCTTTCTCTTCTTTTCCCTGTCTGATGATGCAGGTCGGCTCAATTACCAAGCAGCTTCCCCAGACGAAGGGGCCCTGGTCATGGCAGCCAGAAACTTTGGCTATGTTTTTCTTTCCCGAACACAAAACACTATCACTATAAGTGAAATGGGGATTGAAAGAATTTACGATGTCCTTGCTATCTTGGATTTCAACAGTGATAGAAAACGGATGTCTGTCATCAGTAAGCTGATTACAACCAACCTTTATAGAAAAGGTCACTTGTATTTCAGAGGTGAAGAAGCACGTGCAAGGGAAATTGAAGTCAAGAATTATGGCTGTGTAACACAGAGTCCTAGGGCAGATTTTAATCCACATTGCTCTGGATGGCAAAAGAGAGGCTTAGTAGTTAGGTGCAGATGTGTCCCCTCGATAGCCCTGGTGTTCAGTCATGGCCTCTGCTGAAGACAATCTTAGGTCCCTTTAGCAGAAGCTTGAAGAAATGCTGCAAAGATGACTTATTCCCCTTTTTCTCCAGAGAATAAACAAGTGGTCTGTTCCTCTAGCTATTGGAACACTAGGTATGCAGGCTGAGGTATACATAGCTCTTTTGTCTTGATTTTAACTATCTTTAAAGAAGTCAGTCTTGAATCGGTTAGAGATCTGTGGTTTTTAAGGCTATAATTATGCTGCATCGTATCTCTAGCATATGTCTCTGCCCAGTGGCCAAGTGAGATGTTAATACTCTATGAACCATTATCAAAAACATAATCCTTGGGAGTTTAAATCATAGACTCACGGCATGGTTTGGGCTGGAAGGGACCACTCCCCCGCCAGGTATCCTCTCCTGTCATGAAAGAGAAGGGGAAATGCACTTGTCAACCAAGTTACTTAATGGAACAATATTACAGACGATGAAGCAGCAGCATGATCTTGTAGTTTTGGTACTTAACAGCAGTAGACTGAAAAATCTAATCTGAAACTACTCCTTTATTTAAATGTACTCTAACATTTTGTCCCACCTCTCACATTTTACTCCACAGTAAGAGAATCAGGTGGAAATATCAGGCTATATTGCAAGGGGGCTGATACAGTAATTTATGAACGGTTGCACCCAAGGAATCTAAAGAGAGAAGCTACAGAAGAAGCACTAGATGTACGTTTGTATTTTATATGCTGTTTTTAAATTAAAAAATTGTTTATTTCTAACTATAATGTAAGTTTGTTAATTTTCTTTTCCTAAGCTATTGAAACAAATGCAGACCTGTAATTGGCTCTACAAGTCATCCCAAACCTGAGAAATAATCAAAGCAATATGAGTTTTTATGCCTTTTCTTAAAAATGCATTCATTATTTATTCATGAGAAGTGAACTTAAATTTTGTCCATGTGGGTTTTTGTCATAGTTATCAGTATTTGTGATCACTACACTCTGTTCTATTTGTCACCTCTTCAGTCTCTCAGTTCAGACTGCCTTGTCAGCCATAATTTAATTTTGGGCATTTCTGAAATACTCAGGACTAATTGCACAATCAGGTCTGTTTTACCAGACTTACCAAATGTTTATGATCTTGACTCTTATGTTTGGATTGCAAATGAAGAGTTTTGTTTTGTGGATACGTGTATTATTTTTCAGGTTTTTGCAAGCGAAACTCTTAGGACACTCTGCCTGTGCTATAGAGACATTAGTCATGATGAATTTGAAGTGTGGAATAAAAAGTATGTGGAGGCCAGTGTAGCTACAACTAATCGTGATGAAGCTCTGGACAGAGTATATGAGGAAATAGAAAAAAACTTGATTGTAAGTCAAGCTTTAAATTTTTAGTGTACTTTTATTCTTATATAAGAAGAAACAGATCTTTTTGAAAATAAATTATCCTTGTTTATTAGGGCATTTTGATTTAGATCTTTTCAGTATTTTATTGGCTTTAGAGCCATGCCAAATTTTAGAGTTTAATAGCATGAAGAGAAATGTTTTTTAGTACATGTATTTCAGTGTGGTCACTTCTATGTGCAAGTTTGTCTTACTGAATTTTTAGCTTGAGCTGTCCCTTGGCTTGAAGATGTATCCAGAATACTTTCACTCTCTGCTGAAAATTATTCACTTTTCTATACTTGTTTATCCTACTGAATACTTGCATTTCAAATATCTTCCAGCTGCTCGGTGCGACAGCTATTGAAGACAAACTACAGGATGGAGTTCCAGAAACTATTTCCAGGCTTTCAAAAGCAGACATTAAAATCTGGGTGCTTACTGGTGACAAAAAAGGTGGGTTTACTTACAGCCAAGGAGCTAGTAAAACAGGCTAAGAGCTAGAAGATAAACTGGGACAAATGCAGACTAGAAATAAAGCATATGTTTCTAGAAAAGCTTAGTGTGACAGTCCATTTAAATCAAAACTGGAGGAATTTCTATAACGTGCAGAATTTCATCCCAGCTGTTGCCAGTCCAGAATTACTGGATGGGCCTCTGTGTAACTTCTGTTCCTCCACAGATTAGCCTGGAGGGCTGATTTGTGACTGTCTGCTATAGGGAAATACCCAGCTACTGCTTTTCCTAATGCAAAGCGAACGCAGGACAACTTGATTTTAACCAGGCTTGCTTGGCTCTGAGGGCAGATAGCAAAAATTGTCTTTTTTACAGTGAAAATTTACATTTCAAACAATCACAAGCGCTGCTGACAGAGACTGATTTGCTTTTCTTTTGGCAGTTGCTAGTCTGCAGTCCAGCCACACATTTTGTTAAGCCAGTTCAAGAAACGGCATTGAATTTGTAGGAGAGAATGGCTCTCCTACCGCCTGGATGGAGGTGCAGCCAGACCAGCATCTCTCTGGCGCTGACAACAGCCTTGGTTCAAGGAATGCAGAGTAAGGGCAGGGCAGGATAGCGTGGCATGCCCTGTGCCTGGTTCCTGCAGTGCCTTTGGTGCGCTGGCGCTCTGACAGGGAGACAGCATCTCCACCGACAAGTTAAAAAGGCCCTGGTAGATCTTTCTTCCACAAATTGCTGATAGGCTTTTCCAGGTCCCTAACAGTTTTTGCATTCAAAACATCTTGTGACAATGCATTCCACCACACTAATGTACATGTCATAGGAAATGTGATTCCCTGTTGTTGGTTTTAAATCCATTGCCTGCTGCACCTTCGTTGCCCCACAGTTGTTGTATGATAAATAATTAACAAGCATTCCCCCAGCTTCTTTCTGCTATGTATAAGGTTTTTTTTTTTTTCCTCCTGTTCATCCACACTGTGGTAGTGAACGGGAACTTCTCATACTGGAATGTAACTTCAAAAATTACTTAAGAGGACTTCAGGTACTTCTGGCTGCTCCCAACAGTTACTCATGACAGAACTTTAAGTAAATACTTTCCTCTCTTATTTTTTTTTATCATAGAAACTGCTGAAAATATTGGATTTTCTTGTGAACTCTTAACAGATGAAACAACAATCTGCTATGGAGAAGATATCAGGCAAGTGAAAAGCACAAAGGAATTAAAAATGTTCCATGTTTAAACTTAACCCAGCAGTAACATTGGTTTATGCCACAGTGAGTCTTCAATGACTGAACAGTATTTCTTAGCAGGTGTTCAGCTGTAGATGGTTCTTTGCTTTTACAAAAGTGTAATTTTACAAGACAGCCTCTTAATCGTGAATACAGGAGATTATACCTTCTCGGTCAGCAACTGTTGACATTAAATTTGTCCTGTATCTCAGACAAGTCTGGAGCCCACCTGGTGTGGGCTAAGCGAGTCTCTCCCTAGTCCAGAACTTGAGCTGTTGCCTGGTTTTGCTCTCACTACCTGTCCCTGAACTCCAGCATTACCCCAGCTGGACTTTCACCCACTCCTATGCTCCTGTACACAGCACAGACCTATGCTATACAACCACAGTGGATTGCAAGGTATTCAGCACTTAGTCATAAAGAATTGGTTGAAACGGTTAGACCCAAGAGAAAACAGCGTGGGACGGGGAGAAGAACTAGGGCCTTGTAACAATGTCACAACTATTCCTGACTAATTTTTCCAGTTTTTCCCTTATTTGCAAACCAGTGCAATCCTCTTTTCACTGTTGTTCTAGCACTGCTTAGAACATCGCCTAATACATGGCAAAAAAAGTCCTTGCAGCGTATATTTCATATCTTTCTTGCAGATTTTCAGTCTGGGACTGATCTAGCTTAAAGTTTACCCTTGATTTTTCTCTAATAGTATCCACCTCTCCTTCCAGTTCTCTTCTTCAAACTAGGTTGGAAAACCAGAGGAACAGAGCTGGATCAAGTACACATTCCTCTCTAAGAATGAACGAGCCCTTCTTCCAGGGTAGTAGAGATCGTGCTTTAATAATCACTGGCTCCTGGCTGGTATGTACAAAACGTACGCGTTCTCCTGTATATTTGGGGGTCCTGCACTGAGGACTCTGTTCAGTTGTCTGCTTTGCTAAATCAATCACTGAAAATTCTTTGGCCATTGTGCCGCCAGTTGAACACATCTATTTGATATTTATGTTCAGAAATATTGTGGGGTTTGAAGGTTGAAAATAGCGCTCAATAAAATAAGGAATGTTTTGGGCCTTTCAAATAGCCCTGGTAGCTGCCATCAAAGTAAAGCCAAACCCCTGCAAAAGCCCAGCCTCATTTTCAGAGTATTTCATGAGGATTCTGGTCTAATGGGAAAAAATAAAAAAAGAGAGAGAAAGAGATGCCTGCCAGCATTACAGGATGCATGGTTTCAGTATCATCACAGAAACGCGCTTGAAATGACAGATGGGAGTGAAAGGGTAGAAACAAAAGACGTGTTTCCTGCTCAGTCCTGCAATGTAGTGCTCTCACGGGAGCTCAGAAAGCAGAGAAGAGCTTTTAGCAGAGAGGTGACTAGCAGCAATTCGGTGACTATTACCCACCCTGTTGGCAGCTATTACAGACCCCTGTAAAGGAGGAAGCCCAGTGACCAGCTAAGGGCCATCCGCCACACTTCAGCCTTCCTGCCCTTTGTTCTGTATAAAGAAATGTACGTCTGTGTATGAGGCACGGGAAGCAGGCTGGGGTGCCTAAGGTAACCTAGCAGGAGCATCAGATAAAATTGCAGGTCTCTGTTCCCCCTGCTCCAGCTGAACGGCCCCAGAGCTAGCCCAGGTCTTTATAGGACACTTCCATGTGTGTTGGGCATGGTCAGGCTTCCTTTAGGAGATGGGGAAATAGGAGAGAGGGAAGTTTAAATACCAGGATGTTTTCAAAAGGGAATTTTTTCCCATCAGAAGAAACATTCCTTTGAAATCTGCAAGAAGTGCTGTAACACTAAATACAAGCATTTTGCTTTTGTTAATCCCACCGAGTACGTTCTTTTCATTGTCTCTTTGTTCACTCCTCTGCATGAGCATTTTATTAAACTGCTACAAATGAGTGATGGGAGCATAATGAGTTTAAGTGTTTTATAGGCAGTCCTTGGAGAGTGATTCGAAATAGCATAGAAGGGAATATAACATATTTTTGTTATGCAGAATGAAATCCTGCTAGAGAAGAAAAAGAAGAAAAAGAAACTTAAACTGAAATTCCCTAGAACAGCAGAAGAGAAAAAAAAGCAAACTGAGAAGAGAAGGAGGGCTGAAGCTTACAAAGAACAGCAGCAGCAGAACTTTGTTGATCTGGCCTGCGAATGCAGGGCTGTGATCTGCTGTCGAGTGACTCCAAAGCAGAAAGCCATGGTGGTCGAGCTTGTGAAGAAATATAAGAAAGCTATTACTCTGGCTATTGGGGACGGTGCCAATGATGTAAACATGATTAAAAGTAAGGCAGCTGTCAAACTTCTCTTGGTAGGAAAGATCTCTTCTGGGCATTCTTCTGCAGTCTCTTCACTAATACTCTTTGTTCGGAAGACTCTACCACCTAGTTCATTACCCACGCTAACATCACTTGGGTTTTGTTAGCTTCTATGCCCGTGCTTTCCCTTTTTGAGGAGCCCTTTGTGAAATGGTTAGTGGTTTTTGCTGATACATTTTAGCTTTTTCTGTAGACATTCCCTGAGAATGGACTTGATTACATCTGTTATCCTGTAGTGAGTTACAAAAGTGTAATATAAAGAACAAAGCGACAGCTTAGCTGCCCCTTGCTTGGAGTCATTAGCCATCCTGTATTGCAACTGGTGCTCTTTGAACCGCTTCCTGAGAAATCCCACTGAGAAAGAAACTTCTGGGATATGGTTTATGTCAGGAGTGCATGTTGTAAACTGCCTGGCCAGTTCGTTCAGGGTTTGCTTGCTCAGTCTCACTACTTTGTTCTCCCTTGGTCAAATTTCCCAGTATCCAGTCCAATGGAACATGCACTGAGAGAATCCAAGGGACGGTAGAGGTGTGAGCAGTAAACAGGGCAGGAAAGGGCTTACACGCTGTTGTGTTAGTCTTTAATGCAGCCTCTGTGCCGTATACAGAAGTAAAACAGGGCAGAAGAACCTGAAGCAGAGAATAGGAACCCGTAGGAGATTTGCCCTCTGTGTTGTTGCCTTTGTTCAACATAGTGCGTGGTGTTTGTTTCGTTAACTTAGCTGCCCACATTGGAGTTGGAATCAGTGGCCAAGAAGGGATGCAAGCCGTCATGTCAAGTGACTACTCTTTTGGGCAATTCCGCTACCTCCAGAGACTGCTGCTGGTCCACGGACGATGGTCTTACATTAGGATGTGCAAGTTTTTAAGATATTTTTTCTACAAAAATTTTGCTTTTACACTAGTCCACATCTGGTTTTCGTTCTTTAATGGCTTTTCTGCACAGGTAAGAAGGCACGCTCGTGTGTAATATTAATAGGCAGATCCTCCTTTGTGTCGGTGCAGAATAGTAAAGAGTTAACCTGGGAACCTGAAGTTATCATCAATAGTTTCTGCAGGGGAATAGGTGATAACTACTAAGCTAGTTAGTTGCCAGCTAAGAAGCTGGTTATGATTTCAGAATGCTAAAGTCAGTAGCATGATTGTACAGGGAGGAAGAGATTCTTATATAGCAGTTTGGGAAACCTTCCCAACCCTGCTACTGAAGATATTTTTTAGGTTTAGGTTAGACATCAGGAAAAATTTCTTCACAGAAAGGGTTGTCAGGCACTGGAATGGGCTGCCCAGGGAGGTGGTTGAGTCCCCGTCCCTGGAGGTATTTAAAAGAAGGATAGATGAGGTACTTGAGGACATGGTTTAGTGGTGGGATGGCAAGGTTAGGTTAGTGGTTGGACTAGATGATCTTAAAGGTCTTTTCCAACCTAGATAATTCTATGATTCTATGATTCTATGATTTCTAGGTGAAGGAAGACAGTACATGTATATATCAGTAGGAAACCCAACCCATTTTTTTTTTTTTAATCTTGAACTGCTGGCTAGAATGGCTTGAAATGTGCTTGTTGTAACTGGCAGTGTCTGAAGTTCATATAGTGCTGGAAGGTTGTGTTAAAGGACTTTAAGAGTTGAGGTGCATCTCCCTGGGCATAACCAGAAGACAGGCAGATGTCGTTGCATGGGGGGTCAGGGCCGTACTCACAGACAAGCAGCCCTGCTGGAGGTTAATGCTCTTCCCTGTGATGGAAAGCGAACGCCGAGGACAGAGCAAAAACCAAACATCCAAAGAAACCCGGGTTCCCAGACTTGTACCTGAGATGCCAAGCGCTCATAGCTACAAACCAGACCAACACTTAGTGTTCGGTGTTCGGTTTTGGTCGTATTTCAGGTCGGGTAACACCGATGGTTTGTAAGGAGTGGGGCAGCTTAATACAGGCTAAAATAGTTGCTAAAACAGAGCTTTGAGAAAAGGTGCTTGACTTTTGGGTCAGCGCAGAGACAGGTAATTTAATGCTATAGTAGAGCACATGTGAAGTTTCTCAGGAATTGGAAAGGAAAGGTATAATCAAAAAGGAGTCGTTAACTCCTGAAATTTCTCTTCTTCTTGCAGACAACATATGAAGACTGGTTCATCACGCTGTACAATGTATTGTATTCTAGTCTCCCGGTTCTGCTGGTTGGCTTGCTTGACCAGGTATTCTCATGTAGCTAACAACAGATGACTCCGAAGGTGTCTAACATCAAGTCTTTAATTACATGGAAACTAGTTGCCTTGTTTTATGCCCAAGGTGTTTTGGGGGTTTTATTTGGTCTTTTGGTTTTTAAAAATGTATTCCTCTTCCCAGTGTGTGAGGTAACAAGAGAGTGTAAGCAGAGGGCTACTGAAATAACCAAAGTTAATCAGGTCGGAGGTTTTCAGTGCTAATAATGTTCGTTAAAAATATTTCTAAGTGCCTGCTATTCCATGACATCATTCGCACAGCACAGCAACTTGCGGCTTTGTTAATGAAAGAGATATTCCTTGCTTACCCCTCTGAGCTGAAGATGTAGGGACTGCACAATTGTACGTGACCGTATGTGACAGGAAGCCTTGGTGTGTAGCTTTTGTTTTGATTCCGTGGGACAAGTGCGTTTGGCCTTCTCCGCTTGGTTTTCCATACCAGGCTTACCTGCTGATTAGGCAAATCAGCGTTTCTCCTTTGTTTTGTGCTAAAGCTAAGAAATACATTCAGTACAAAATGAAGCTGGCAGTTGAGTATTTGTTAGAGACTTCAAGTCAGGATGTGCAATACTAGCTCCCCCCTTCTGCTTATTCACCGTGTAGGTAAAGGACTCCGACACTATCACAGCTGTAAAGAGCTGTGCAGCGGGACACTCTTGTCTTGGCAAGTCGTGGGCTAAACTCTGAGAAGCCTGGGAACGGGATACGTGTGACAGCTTTGTAAGAGATGTCCTCCAGACATGGTTCTTCCTAGTTGTGCACTACTCTGTGCACAGTTCTGCTGCCCACACTGCTATTTGAAAAGGAAAAAAAAATCTGCTGTTTCCTTTGGGGCATTGTATAGTTGAGCTTCTTACTCTTCAAAGCTCACACAGAACAAGAAATTGCGGCAACTGTTTGTTTTTTTTTTTTCTGTTTCCCCCCTTCATTAAGGATGTGAGTGACAAACTGAGTCTTCGGTTCCCTGGACTGTATGTTTTGGGACAGAAAGATTTACTTTTTAACTACAAGAAATTCTTTTTAAGTTTGCTTCATGGAGCTATAACTTCACTGATAATCTTCTTCATACCATATGGAGCTTACCTAAAAACTATGGGACAAGATGGAGAGGCACCTTCAGATTATCAGTCGTTTGCTGTCACAGCAGCATCTTCTCTTATATTTATCGTCAATTTTCAGGCAAGTAAGCTTAGCCTTCTGATCTCTGTTGCTCTGAAAACACTTTCTAAATTTGTCTACTAGATTTGTTTCTAAATTTGTCTACTAAAAACGTAACAATATGCAAAAAGCTGCTTTTTTTGCCTTCTTTCCTCAGTTGATGCTCTCTCTGACTGACATGTAACTGGGTGAGAGATGACTCAACCAAAATGCTGTCAGTCTTCAGAGTAGTTGACATTATTTTGAATTAATAAACTCATTTGAAGCTTTTGCTTGCTTTCAGATTGGCTTGGATACATCTTACTGGACTTTCATTAATGCCTTTTCAGTATTTGGGAGTATTGCACTTTACTTTGGTATCACATTTGACTTCCACAGCGCTGGAATCCATGTTCTCTTTCCTTCTGGCTTTCAGTTCACAGGTCAGTCCCTGTGTGTTCTGTTTGTTGCTCCTGTCTCATGCAGCTTTGGAACTTGAGCAGAACTATGGCCAAAATGTCATGGTGTGAACCTGATGCCTGCGAAAGGAAATGACATTAAATACTAATTCACTTCCAGTGAAGGGGTTTGTTTATGTTTGGGGCTGGGTTGCTTTATTGGAGCATTTCTCTTCTTTCAATGACAATGAGCTGGAACTTGGCGTTGCCCAGCAGTAGGAGTCTGCAAATGAAAACTAAGTTAAAATTGGTGGGGCAGCTTAAAGTAAAGGGAGTGCAATGATCTGGCAGGGTTTGCCGTGGCCAAATTGCTCTAACTGATCAGTGGACGGTAAAACCCTAGAGTAAGGTAGAGCCAAATGCTGTTGGCAGCTCCTGGGGGTTTCGCTGGAAGTCTAGGGAGGTGTCAGTAACAGCCAATTGGAATTTTTTTTCTGAGGAAAACTGTGCTTCCTAATTGTCCTAATGACAAATCTTTCATATGTTGCCTTGGATCTCAATACCCCCCCCAAAAAAATAACAAGCCCCCTCAATTTTCTGTTCTCATTTTTAAGCTGAACCCTATTGAAAAAAGGCAGTTGCCTCTAATACAATCTTTGATCTTTAGTAATGTTTCAGAGGTTTTTTTAACTTCCTTCTACCTGAATACTTTATGCATTTCAGAAGTTTATAAAGATATGACTGCTACTTGGTTTAATAGAAAGTTCCATGAGATGGGGTGTTTGGCTACTAAATACTGCTTGTTTTCTGGACTACATACACGCCAATGATACCAGGAGGGTTTTTTCCCGCTTTACACGTTTTAAAGTGGGATGAAAGCCCTGTATCTCAGCCAAGCATTTGTCTTGCAGCCTCCCATAACTCTTAGAAGGGCTTTGACATGAATATGGATACGTTGTAATAGAGGTGCTTTATGAAATTCTTTCCTATTATGCTTTGTTCCTAGTAGAGTCTCTGAATAAAAGCTTGATGTTGTGATATACAACAGAATACCTCATTGTTAAGTCCTCAAGAGAGTAGCTGTGGCTTTTAGTATCTTATTTGTGTTTTGTATCTAGTTTACTTGATCGTGTCATAAAGTACTTTTTGCTCTTTTTATTCCTAGGAACCGCTCCAAATGCTCTGAGGCAACCGTACCTCTGGCTGACCATGATTTTATCAATTGCTATTTGCTTGCTTCCTGTGGTGGCACAACGTTTCTTATCAATGACAATTTGGCCTTCAGAAGTCGATAGAGTGAGTAAAGCCTTATGTTAATTTGTTTAATTTGGCACGTGTTTACTTAGAGGAGTCCGTATTGGTGCTAATATTAGAGGTGAGTGAGTGAGCGTGCCCCAGGGAGAGCCACAGGAGACCGGAGCCCTGGAGCCGGGGCGGGCGGCAGCAGGGCTCCCTGAGGCCAGGCTGAGCCCTCCCGCTGCCGGGGCGATGGCTGGTGCTGTGACGTTCTGCCAGCCAAAGCAGAGCGTCGCCGCGATGTGTTCTTGGTTCCCAGTGTCCTGCTTGCGTGCTTCGGTGGGAGGCAGAGGTCCGGGTACAAGCCCAGCACGCAGATTGGTGTGGGCTCGTTCCTTTGTCTCAGCTGAGCACTTGACTTTGTAAAACCGCAGAAACCTACTTGGAAGCCACTGATGGCCTCACTCCGGGGTTTATTTGGGCTGTGTCGGAGTTGCGTTGGTCCGTGTCAGTACAGTGGATGGGTTTTGTTTGCTTCTGGTTTGCCTCGAGCTGGCAGATAGCATATGGGTATGAAAATAGTTAAAATTGTGGTAGTGTTGTTTAAAAAGGTATTACAGAAGCGTCAGCATGAGAATACAGGAACAGCTTTCAGTTACATCCGCTTCCATGAAAGACGTTTAAAGATAAATGGAAATAATGAAGTTCAAAGTAATACAGTAAGGCTTCCTGAAACGGTGATGTGTTACTGCATGTAGTCTTGTTTCTCACAAAACCAAATTTAAAGAAGAGAACCCTCCTGTTAAGGGGTTTAGGGATGTAAAAGAGTATCAGGTTATTTCCCCAGACAGTGAATGCTCACGAGCTGTTTTCCCCTGTAATCCATAAACTAATCTGTCTTTGCATGCATGAAGATTCAGAAGAAGCGCAAGAAATACATGGCAGAAGAACAGCAGTGGAGGCGAAGGCAGAGCGCTTTTCGCCGGGGGGTGTCTGGCCGTCGTTCTGCGTACGCTTTCTCCCACCAGCGGGGATACGCTGATCTCATTGCTTCCGGACGCAGCATACGGAAAAAACGGGCTCCGTTAGATGCAGTCCTAGGCAACAGCGTGACAGAAGTCCGAGATGTTCCTGAAACAAGCTGATTTACTGCTTTGGGCGAGAAGCTTTTTATCCCAATAATTGCACAACACATTTTTTTAAACAAACTCAGGATATTTTTTTAACCAAATGGCATAAGGATGGGAAGATTTTTATGCTTTATGACAGAACTTCCTGGTTTTGGACTACTGGAAGCATAGAAAGGCCAAGAGTTCTCTATGGAGCTTCTAATCCTTGTGCAACTGATTTCTGGTTAATGTGAAAGTGAAGGATATGTGTGCGAGGGTATGAAACCCAGCATTGTAATTTTATTTTTTTAGTGATGCCTGGAATTGCAAACTTTTTTCACATTTTAATAATGTTGGTATAAAACTGCAGCTACATTTCATATTTTGTCTTTGAAAGCAAACTACCTTGCGTGCGCCATTTCATTCGATTGCACAATTAAATTAATGGCAAACGAGCTGATCGGCCCTTTGAGAGGGCCCAGGATCTTCTCATTGGAGCTTGTATGGCTGAGATTATGATTCTGTCTGGTGATAAACTTCAGTCAGTGTCAGATTTTATTAGGCATTCTGACACTTAGAGGTGTGGTTTCTGTTCCTTTCCTCAACAGTTGACTGCAGCCTGCTGCACTGCATCGACAGATCGTTCTTTGCGTATTGTTAGTAGGAGTGATGCGCCATTATTCCTTTCATAGCCCATTTCTTGATTTCCCCCGGCCAAGTCAATAGTTAGCAGAGGTTTTTTCACACTTGCTCTCTGTTCCTCTGCCTCTCCAGCTCTTTGGTCAGTGTATTTACGAGCAGGTACCTCTGATGGCTGGGGAGCTGCCCTTTGAGCTGGCAGAAGTTTGTGTCAGTGTTAGGGACATCAGGCAGCAACGGACGACCAGAAAACAGTCGCCTCTGGACGGAAGGTACTTCACTTGCCAGTGAGTCAATTCTACCATGTAAAAAGTGTTTTTCTGAGAGTCTCTTTACATTTGCACATACATTTACTCCTCAAGTTGAGATACACGAATGTTTCACTTTTGCCTACTTGTGGCTTCCGGACTAAGGCTGATTTCTGAAATGGTTTTATAGTGACAATCGTGATACACAGCTCTTGTTTAATGGAATGTACATTTCAAAAATTCAATGCAAATAAATATCCTAAAGTTTACAGCTTCTCTTCTCCTAAGTACGGGGCTGAGAACAGAGGTGTGGGGGGAGGAGGAAATGGAGACCGCTCATCTGTCATGGAGACAGACGGGACTGGCCTTTAAAAAATAAAAGACAGCCCGAACCCCACCAGGCGTTGGTGCAGTACTATATTGAAATTGCAGTAAATATTGAAAGGGAGGTCGGTATATCCCTTTTGTTTCTAGGAGACTTACTGAAGCCAAACACGGCCCAGAGATGTTTGGCTTCGAGGGGCGGCTCGGGGCACGGCTGCTGCAGCCCCGGCTGCCGCCGGAAGGGGCCGGGGGGGCCGTTCGTCCCCGCCCGCCCCTGCCCTCGGCGTCGCGCTGCGGGGGAAGGAGGGAAGGAAGGAAGAAGGTCGGCTGCGGCGGCCGCCCGGCCCAGGGACGGGGGCAGCGGGCGGGAGGG
>VXBL01001597.1:1386577-1433418 GCA_013400195.1 Aramus guarauna | reverse complement strand
CGGGAGCACCGGGCCGGGCACGGCGGCGGCGGCGGCGGCTCGGAGCGGTGCGGGGTACGGGCAGCGCGTGCGCGGGCCCTGCCCGCTGTCCGGGCGCCGGCAAGAGGAGGAAGCGTTCCCGGGCCTCCCGTCCCTCGGGCACGGCGTGGCCTGGGCGGGCTCCCACCGGAGCTGGCTGGCTCCCTGCCGGCCCGGGAACTCCCGCGAAAGGCGGCTCCTCTTCCCGAGCTCGTACGGCAGGAGGCCGCAGGAGCTGAGCGTGGGGCGCTCCCTGCGCGGGCCGATCTCCAGAATGGGGCATGTGGAATAATCCTTACCCCGGCGGACCCGCTGGTCGGTTGTGAGGGTTTACTGCTGCTGAGAACTGTAAAGTTTTACATCCTTGTGCATGTCCCGTGTCTTCCTGAACATTGCTGCAGCCGATAATTTTCTTTTTTTGAGTAACTGCCTGTACTTGTCATGTATTACAGAAGAGCTGTACGTTTCTGAACGAGAGGGCAATGATTCCACTGGTGATGGGACCCAAAAGAAACCATTCAAGACTGTTTTAAAGGTAACTGTGGAAAACACCTGCTGTTCGGTTGGTGGCTTTTTTTAAGAGCGTGAACCGCGCTTGAGGTGAAGTGACTGCCCTTGTATTTCTACGTGTCGATTGTACACCCGGTTTCGCAGCTCCAACCAGCAGTAAGATATCTGCTCTATCTCTTTAGAGATGACTTTAGTTCACTTGCAGTGCCGTTGATTCTGTTATTTGCCCTTTCTTTTTTAGGCTTTGATGACAGCAGGAAAGGAACCGTTTCCTACTATTTACGTGGATTCGCAAAAAGAGAACGAGGTGCTGTCATGTTGGAGCTTCCTAGTTGAAATTACGTTAATGCTCCTTTCTGTGAAGGGACACACAAGTAATCTTTTCTCTTCTGCTCTCTCCTTGGATTGATTTAGAGATGGGCCATTATTTCAAAGTCACAGATGAAAAATGTCAAAAAACTGTGGCACAGGGAACAAATGAAGAATGAAGCTAAGGAGAAGAAGGAGGTAGGTTGCAGGTGATGCCAGGTTGGAGGAAGCATACCATCTTTCTCTTCCAAAAACATTAAACAGCATTGTTGTCATTCCCACCCCTAAAAAAAAGCTTCAGTTTGTACTTTATCTGTGTCATTCTTTGACACGTACGATCCTTACAACTGTCGCCTTGTTTAGATTAGGACGAACCAGTGGGTGAGTTTTGAGCAATGGCAATCTGTTGCCTTTGGACCTTCTGGAAAAAATGAGAAATGCATCTTGCATTGTTTCTCATCCTGGTCCTGAATTAGGGCAGGTGTAGGCCCCAGCAGGGTCACGGTCAAGGCTCTTTACGACATCTGTGTCTGTAAGTGTACGTTAGAGTCTCCAGGAGTTGTAAAGAGGGGGAATCTTGTAAAGCCTGGTTACAGCTGTTGAATACTTTTGTTTTTTTTTTAATACCAGGCCGAAGATCTCTTGAGAAGAGAGAAGAACCTGGAGGAAGCTAAGAAAGTTGTGATCAAGAGTGATCCTAGTCTCCCAGAGCCCAAATGTGTAAGATCTGGTGCGGTTGATACGTGGTCTGTGTTATTGCGTCTTGTCTGCACAAAGATCCAGTCTGACTTGGCTTGGTGGCTCTGGCAGCTGTCGGAGGGCGCTGTCGTTTTGCTGCCCATAGATGTAACCTTGTTGTCTGGTTGTCTGTGTCCTCTAGTGTGTAGACTTTGGTTGTTCACGTGCACTTGGTGGGTATCTGAACCTTCTTAGCTCCTGCATCAGACTTCTCTGTGTTTGTTCACTGGTAGAAACCATATTTCTGTTTGAGAAAGCTCGTTAGTTTTGCTTTGGTTGGTTATTGTAGTGGTGGAGAGTGAAGAAACGGTGCTGGTTAGAGGATGTAATTTAAGTTGTCAAGACATGTTCTTATGTGGCTGTTTGTGGAGTCCTGCTGGATTTGGCAATGTGGCGCAGTCCTTGGCTGAGCGAGCAGATACTACGTACGCTCCTGTGCGATGTGGTTTTGGACAGACCCTGTGCAGAAGGGCTCTGTGTATGTGGATGGAAGCTGGTTTTGAGCGGAGCCCTGCGCTCCAGTGGCTGCTCTTTGGGAAGGGGTGGCTGGGCCCAGCTGTGCTGAAACCACAGCAGTGCTGTAGCAGTCCTGAGGCGGGATCCAGTTCGCAGGTGCCTGCTGGGTTAATTGTTCGGACTGTAGCTGTGTCACTCCCTCAGCGACGTGTGCTGATGTGCCCCTGTCGGCTCCAGGTCCTCTGCTAACTGAACTCATCTGTTGGATGTCTTCAGAAATTAATGCAGCGTGCACTTGGGGGGCCAGAAACTGTATCTGAGGCATCCTTTCCCAGTCTTGTGGTGATGGAGTGCACCTTGGATTTCCTGTAGTACCCCAGTACTCTAGTCTTCAGGTGTGAGTGTTAGGTGTTTTCACTTCTCATTCTGGTCAAATGCAAAGCGAGCTGCTTTAAAAGCTCTCGCAGTCCTGAGTTCCTACATGGCAAAGTAAGCCTGCTAAACAGAAAGGACTCAATGTGAAGTCTGGAAGTGCTGTCCCAACGTACTGCCTGTGATACAGCTGGCGACAATGCTCTTTCCTTACTACGTAGCTGT
Source organism: Aramus guarauna (assembly GCA_013400195.1). Classification (NCBI taxonomy): domain Eukaryota; kingdom Metazoa; phylum Chordata; class Aves; order Gruiformes; family Aramidae; genus Aramus; species Aramus guarauna. Next base: position 1,430,790 of record VXBL01001597.1, on the reverse strand, counting down.
TCAGAGTTGGCAGCTGTGCTCGTACCCTGGATGAAACTTGGCTTCAGGTGCTGCTGAGAGGAGCTGTTTCGGGGAGGGAAGTGTCATGTACGCTTGTAGTCTAAGTAATGATGTGGAAAATGCCATTTAAATGGTGAATCGTTTCTCTGATTGCTTTTATTCCCTGGTTTACAGGTAAAGATTGGTGCTCTGGAGGCTTACAGAGGCCAGAGAGTGAAGATTTTTGGCTGGATTCACAGATTACGGAGACAAGGTAAACCAAAAGCATTTAGAAGTTACTGAACGTGTGCAGAAGGATGGAGCAAACTCAGTAACCTTCAAAATTTGGATGCTTACAATGAATCAGACAGCACCTATTCTTAAATTTTAAAACCATCAGTTAGAAGTCCTCTTTGGTTTATCACCGTGGTCACTACATCACCACAAATTCTGCATGATATGTGAGCAAATAGACATTTCTTACTTGAAATCTTGTGGGCTTTTCAGCTTGGAGGCCAATCCTGCAGAACTTTATCAAAAGACTTGTTTTGGGTGTTAAACTAATCCTGCATCTGCGGAGGTAACTAGCACCTGCTCATAGGGAAATCAGCCAATTGGAATTCCAAAGTTATATAAAATAGCATGACTTCTTTTAAAATCCGTTGAGACAGTAATACTTACTATCACAGTGGTTGGTGTTCTAGTTAGCAAGGTGGTGTCGGTGGGGGCGTGGAAGCGCATGGCAGAGGTGGTTCTGACTCTGCAGGTATTTTTTCAAGTTATCACTGAAGGACTTGACGAAGAAGTTGTGGATCTGGGTGTTGTGAGCAGTTTCTAGTGAATTCTTTTTGTAATTGGATGCTTTTGTGGAGAGGTGGGTGACAGGGTGATGTCACCTTACCCACGTGGGTGTGCCTGGGGCCTGAGCACTCAGCAGTCTGCAAAGACTCGGGACCAGAGGGACACCCCAGGTCACGGCACAGCCATGTGCTCCCAACCCTCTTGATGTCTGTTGAAACTTATTTTAACTCGTTATACAAAATACAGCTCTGAAAGGCTTCTGTGACTGTGCTAATGCTTCAGTGCTTCCTTGGAGCATCTTTGGGGTTTAAGATGGAAGAATGTGATCCTAGTCCTTCTGTAATAACCTGCACATCAGTGATTAATGTCTGTCGGGAGTGGGTCCGTTCAAACGGATTGGTGAATAATCTGGTGTTTTGTCTTTTTTAACTAGGAAAAAATTTGATGTTCATTGTTTTGAGAGATGGCACGGGTTTTCTTCAGTGTGTCCTTTCAGATGAACTGGTAAGTTGTGATGATTTAATTCTGTTCTGTCATTAAATGAGATCCTCAGACCTCATCCGTTTTTCTTTTATCTAGATGATTGGAAGTTCCCCATAACCTGCTGATTAAATTGTATTCTTGTTAAATTGTGTCTCCTACCACTAGAGTATTTTTGTCAATGTGAGAACTATTAGAAGTGACTGTTAACCTTGTCTGTGACTCCAATAGATACAGGAAAACTAAAAGTAAAAAATTGACCTTAGCTATGTCTTTGTCTCTTTTTCTCTCTGCAGTGTCAGTGTTACAACGGGCTAATTCTCTCTACGGAGAGCAGTGTTGCGGTGTATGGCACGCTGAACCTTGTTCCTGAAGGCAAGCAGGTACGGGAGTTGGTGTGTTTGGGTTCTCCTCCTCTTCAGTGGTTTATTGTTTTCCTGATGGAAGGAGAAGTGGAGGTGGAAATAATTACTAGATAATTTTGATGGGAATTGGGCTTGGAGAAAAGAACCTCCCAAAGCTGCTGCTGTCACCCTCGGTTCAGCTTGTGACGGGTGAACTATGTGACTCTTCTGCTTTTGCCCAAAACAATTTTCCATTACATCCCATAGATATTTCCTAGAATGTAACAGTGGAAAGTTATGTGAAATGAATGATATTTTCCCTAATAAGAGGTTTATTCAGTCTTTATTTTGTGAGGTGGAGAATTTGGGATTAGCTCTCTTCTGTAACTGAGGTGAGTTAATAGGCTTCTCACCACGTTGTACTTGTCCCCCAGCACGTGGCAGCGTATGAACTAGGCAGTTTATTACAACTCTGGTTCTAAAACTTTGTTTGTAGTGGTGGTCTCAGGTTAACGGCTGGGCAGGTGTGATTGTAGGTTTCAAAATACGATGCTGCTAATGCCTCTCTCATTCCAGTCTAGATCTGCGCAGTTACTGTTTGGAAAACTGAACCTGGAGTTAGGGCTAAAGCCCCATTAAGCAGCTATGCATGACAGGTAGCCCGGGAAAAGGAGTCAAACTGAAGGCAGGAGAGAAGCTTTTAGGAGCCATTAGCTGTGACAGCAGCTCAGCGCGCTCATCAGGACATGCAGGCCTATGTCAGGATATTCACTGACAATTATTTGTGGTGCTTTGTAGAAATTTCAGCTTTCTTGTAAGCCACGTAGTGTTGGCAGTTACTGGCATGCTTTGCAAATGAAATTTGGATAGGCTTAATTGTTCTAGTTGTCCCTGTCGCTCAGGTCCTATCCCCAAGAGATCGACCTACGGTTACAGCCACGCTCAGTTAAATGTGAGCCTGCTCCCTGTGGTGTTTGCTGATCGAAGGTAGCAAGACTTCCTTTCCTTCATACCTTATGTGAATGGCACTGCTGAAAATAAATGCAGCCAAACAGGGATCACTTCCTTAAAATTACTTTTATGCAGTTTGGTAATCATAAGTAACTCATGTACTGCTCAAAATGTGAAGTATTTTCATGTCTTATCACAACAATACAGTGCTTTTAATGAACAGAACCACCAGGTTTGTAAAAATCTGTTGATTAGACTTTGAAAATCTGCATTTACACCATGAAAATACTGTGAATGAAAAAAATACCGGTTTAGGGGACAGAAGCTACTGGACCCACACGGGGGAGCTGGTGAGACCAGAAGTGAAGAGGAGTGGTCTGGCAGGGCTGAGCCCTGGTGGGGCCGCTGCAAATGGGGCAGGGGAGGGTTGGACATGGTGGGCAGGTGCTCCCTAGTGCCGAGACATGGCTCAGGTGTCTCCGACAGACACACTCACCAGGACCCATAGCGAGCTGCCTCTTCCTCCGTTGTCATCTAAACCACTCTTGGCAACTTTTTTGAAGTTTGCCATCCAGTAGGGGAACGTGGCTCAAGTAGTACAAAGAACAAAATACCTTGAATGTTGGACTGCAGTCTTGGGTCTGCCTTTTCTTCTAAGAGATGCGAGGACTCCACTCTGTGTGTGTGTAGTGTCCTTAAGGAGTGTGGGAAGGTTCTTTGTGCCAGTGCGCTGTGTTGTAGCACCGTACAGGCTATAAAGAAAATTAATTCTATCCCAGCCAAAATTAGCACGCAGAGTAAGTTACAACAGAATGGTTTAGTTGGGAGGAGCCCCTGAAGGTCACCTGGTCCCCCCTCTTCCTGAAGAAGATGTAATGTGAGGTTGGGCAGCCAAGGGTCTTTTCCAGATGCGTTCCTGAACGTCTCCAAAGATGGAGACTGCAGGCTGGCTTGCTCTATGCTCTAGCATTTCACCACCCTGTGAAGAAATTTTTCTTTATAGCCAGTTGAAATCTCCCTTGCTGCAGCTTGAGACATTTGTCATTTTGCTGGACACATCTAAAGAGAGCCTGCCTCTATCTTCTCTATAACCACTCACTAAACAGTTGGAGGTAGCAAGGAGTTTAGCCCTGCTTAGCTTTCTGTTCTTCCAGCTGTCTGATAAATTATACTTCCACTGGCTGCGTCTGGAAGCTCCTAATTACCTACCCGTAGTACTCAATCCCGTTCATGTGAGGTCTGAGAGACTTGTGGTGGATTACAAATGGTGCTTCCAAGTGTGGTATGACTGAGTTCCAAGGCAGTCACTTTGCAAATACTGCAGTTAGGATTCTAGCATCTTTTGTTTAAACTGGATTAATGTCTCTGCCACAGGTGGTGACATCCAAGGGCCAAAAAGTGGACTTGTGCAACTTTTGTTTCTCTCCAAATTGGCAGGCTCCAGGAGGGCACGAGCTGAACTGTGACTACTGGGAGCTTATTGGTCTGGCCCCAGCAGGAGGGGCTGACAATCTACTCAACGAGGATTCGGAGGTTGATGTGCAACTTAACAACAGGCACATGATGATTCGAGGCGAGAATATGTCTAAAATCTTCAAGGTGCGCTCCATGGTAGTACAGGCCTTCAGGGATCATTTCTTTGCCAACGGATATTACGAAGTAAGTTTGTTTTCCCTTGTCAGCAAGTGATTGCTTTAATGTCCTGCCTTCAGGGCTATCTTTGTCCTGGAAAAACTGTAGACTTTCTAATTGTCCTGAAGGGGCGAAAGAAAAGCTGTTTCTTAGGAAACTATTATTTGATCGCTTTCATAGACATAGATCTCACAGGTGTGTAGACACTTCTGAGGTGTGTAAGCCTTACAGTGTGAATCCCAAACAGCCCACATACCTCTTCTTAATGCACCGAAGAGTATCGGACCGCAGCGCTTGTATGCGTGCATACAAAAGCTTCGTAGATGGTGTTCTGGAAGAGCGTGCCTTGCACCACTGCTCTCATGTGTTGTCATCCTTGTCCTTCACTCAAGTAATGACAGTCCCGTTCTGTAACAGGTCACACCACCAACTTTAGTCCAGACGCAGGTGGAAGGAGGCTCCACCCTGTTCAAACTGGATTATTTTGGTGAAGAGGCGTACTTGACGCAATCGTCCCAGCTCTACCTGGAGACCTGCATTCCCGCGCTGGGAGACGTTTTTTGTGTTGCTCAGTCGTACAGAGCGGAGCAGTCCAGGACCCGCAGACACCTGGCAGAGTAGGAGACAGTATACTTCTTTGCTGTTGATGTAGAAGTGAATTCATGAAGCAGGGGAGTAGCAGGCAGTTGGATGATACCATGTACAGTGAACAGACAGCACGATGCTACTGCAGAAGGACTGAGCAAAAGCGTATTGAGGGGTAGTACCTTGTCTCACTCAACGTCCGGCTGGTCATAATACATTGTCATTTAGTGAAGGAAGATCTGAGCGAAACAGCTGATAGATTTTTAGGAAGCTTTGTCTTTTTAGAAAATACAGTTCGTATTATTGTCTTTCTTGTTTGGTTTTTTTATGGCTTTGTTTCCTTTAAGTGTAGAAGTGGGAGAAATGAAAAGGAGGACAAAAGTGTGTGGGTTTGGGTTGTGGGGCTTTTCTTCATGGGTAAAGATTTGTTGCTTGTGTGTGGTTTTGTAATGGTGTGACTCTGTGTTTCAGGTACACTCACGTTGAAGCTGAGTGCCCTTTTATAACTTTTGAGGATTTGTTGGACCGTCTGGAGAACTTGGTTTGTGATGTAGTAGACAGAGTCTTGAAATCACCTGCATCAAGCTTACTATATGACCTAAACCCGGTAGGCAACAATATGGAATAGTCATGAATAGCCAAGAAAAGATGATCTTTCACCTTTTCTGATCAGCATGTTCATCTGGGGAAGGCAGGGCAGGGAGCTCTGCTTGCTTACTATTATTAATAAGAAAAATACTAAATAACATCAGAAGAATAAAAATGCTGCAAGGCTGGTAATGACTCTTCCAGCAGCAGGGGACTGTGCGGACGAAGTTCTGTGCTGGCAAGTTGCAGGAGCCAGCAATGTGCTGGGATTTATCGCAATGGGTACCGGACCAGTGGAATAAACCCCTCTATCCCAGAGCTCGTAATATTGATCGGCTGGTACTGGCAGATTGAGCACAAGGGAGCAATGAAACAGGTGGTGTTTTACTTTCTACCCTGGAACATGGAGCTCGAAAGCTATTGTCATTTGTTAGAGAGCCTTTGTCTTCTCTTGCCGTTGCAAAGAAAATGGCTTTAGGTGACTGCAAACTTCATCTCCATCACTAGCTTTCTCTTGGAGCCCATACCAGCTCGGTCAGCCCCATAATTTTGACCTGTTTTCCTGATGAATGCTGGGAGGTTTGGTGTTAACATTTTGGGCTGAGACGGGGGTCAGGAGGCAGGAAATAGCAGAAGCACAGCCCACCTCACAAAGGCGGGTCCTGAAGCCCTTCTGTGTGCAAGGAAGCAAAAGTGTTCTTTTGTGGCCTTGCCCGTGGAACCTCTGCTACTGGCTCTGTATGAAACACCTACATGGACAACGAATTTGTACAGAAAAGTAAACGGCTTTGAAAATACTTCTCTCTCCTCTCTCCTGCCATCTTTTTCAGCATCTGTTCTGTGGGCTTTACTGGGCTTGGTTCTAGCTTCCCAGTACTGAGCTTGGTTTGTTTATTTAACAAGTAATAATTGGTTGACAGATGAGCTGGAAAGAGTAGTGTCTATGCTTCAGGTCAGGAAGTGGGCTTGCTGATCAACTAGAAAAGGATTGTTTTTTAAATATGGTACTCTTCCAAATGTCTTTATGTCTACTATTATTTACAGGGCTTCAAGCCCCCGAAGCGTCCTTTCCGACGAATGAACTATTCTGAAGCCATTGAGTGGTTAAAGGAACACAATGTGAAGAAGGAAGATGGCACTTATTACGAGTTTGGGGAAGTAAGTCTTTCCAAGGTGCTTTAGTAATTAACCCCAAACAAAATCCCGCTGCCCTCATTCAGGGTGTGTCAGTCCCTTGAAGAACAGCGTGTTTGGGCCATGATGCTGTTGGGCTTACTGGTGCTGTGTGAATCTGTTGTGGTTTAACTGGAACAATATCGATGAGTGACATTCTAGTCCCATTTCAGTTAGAGGGAGCTCTGCTGGGAACTTCAGTGAGGCCTGGATTTTTGTCTGGACTGCGCTGTGAGGTGTGCTACTGTTGTACTGGGGAGTGTGGCTGTGGGCTGGGTTTTCACATAACGTCTTTGAGCATGGGAACCCAGACCTGTGTTGTCGTCTGTCTGTCTCTTCCCTGTCTCGCTCTTCTCTGGCACCTCAGACAAAACTATTGGAAGGAGCTCAAGAGGACTTGACAGTGTAGCTGTAGTCATCAAAGCTTTTCAGAGAAAAAGATTTTTAGGAGGAGATCATGTAATTATTTGGCGTCAAAGTCTACACAGCGTATTCTGAGGGAATCTTGGCAGCACAAGATCAGATGTGTTGGGATTTTTGCTATTACTGTTTTTCCCATCTCTTAAAGATGATGGAGATGAAGGGAGAGAAAGGCCTTCATGCTGCACTGAGTGGGAGGTTCCAGGGGGAAATAGGGATTCTTACCTCCTCCACCCCATTGCGGGCTGGTGCTTTGCCTTGTGAGCTGCCCTTGCACGAGGCCTTGCACAAGGCTGCACGTGCTGCAGCTGGCTCCTCCCCACTCCCGCAGCAGCCAGGTCCATAACAGTGTTCAGCAGGATTAAAACAGGTTACAGGTGTGGCTGGTTTTTCCTCTGAAGGAGAAGTCTAATCTTCTGACTTTAACTCAGAGTCTAAGAAAAGTGTGATACCATTGGCTGAACAAAAGTTCAGATTAAACCTTTTAGGGGTAGACGATTTTTTGACTAAACGAGATGCGTTGGTGTAACAAGCCATGGTCACATCATCACTGATGTTCCCTGTCTGTCAGTGTAACTGTGACGTCATCCCTCACTTCTCCCCGGTTTTGAAACAGTAAAGCTGCTGAATTATCAAAATGAAGCTTCTGCTAGGTGTTTCACAGTTTACCAAATTTCAGTCAGAAAACGTCAATAAAAAACAAATAAGCTCCTCTGTGTAACTGATCCGTTGACATATTTACAAAATAGCCCATATACATAACAAAGAAATGCTTAAACGCAATCTTAAGGTTTGTGGAAAATGTTATTGGGGAGGAAGGAGATTAGGTTCGTCAGTGTTTACTGGTTGTTGGAAAGTCTAGGTTTCAGGTTAGGTTTTCCTCAGTTCTCTGAAACGTTGGGAAGACTTGCATTGTAATTCAACCGATTTTTTTTCTCCTGACATGTTTTATATGTAAATGTAGTTTATTCTAAAGTAAGTTTGTTTTAAAAATTGAGACACACAAGGATGAATGCGTGGATCATGTATCAGGCATGAAAAACAGTTTCAGACCACATGTGGAACTCCAGCTATTAGGGTAGTTTTGGTTTCAAATATTTATAAAGCCTTCTTTGCCCTTAGGATATTCCTGAAGCTCCTGAGAGGTTGATGACAGACACCATTAATGAGCCAATCTTGCTGTGCCGATTTCCTGCAGAGATAAAGTCTTTCTATATGCAGCGCTGTCATGACGATTCCCGGCTGACTGAATCTGTAAGTTGGCATTTTACTTAGTGTTACAGGCTTCTAAATAGAGAGGGGAAGGACAGTGTGAGTGAGCATCAAATGAGTAAGTACTCCAAGGAAAATCTTGGAGAATTCTTACCAGGCGTTGGTGTGGTGGGGGTGTCTTGGCATGGCTTGTTGATCCTAGAGAAATAATGAAGCAATTCTGACAGGCCAGTAAAATGTTGGTAGGTCATAGTGAGCTGCTCTTTGTTGACCTGGAGTAAGTGCTAGCCTAATGACAGTACCTCTGTCACTTCTCGGAGACTATGTTGTCTAAGCACTAGCTGTCTGGCAGCTGGGTTTGTGGTGGGGAGTTTGGGGGTTTTTTGTTTGGTTTGGTGTGGGTGGTTGGTTTGTTTGGATGGGTTTTTTTGCAGTTCAGTGTGGGTGAGAGTATTAGCAATTAGAGTACCTAATCAGTTTATTCCATCTACAGATTGGGTCTGAAAGAAATTACCTTCCTTCCTGTCAGAGAATTAAAATTACGTGGTAAAATGTGTTATGGAAATGGGTTTAAGTTTGGGCTCTCTTTCCTCCCCCTCCTGCAGGCAGCAGCATTAATTGTAATAGTTTGATCTTACGTTGCATGTTGTAGGTTGATGTGTTGATGCCTAATGTTGGTGAAATCGTTGGAGGCTCTATGCGTACCTGGGACAGTGAGGAGCTACTCGAAGGCTACAAGAGAGAGGGCATCGATCCCACGCCGTACTACTGGTATACTGATCAGGTTTGTAAAACAGATTCGATGTGCTGCTTGTCAGATGGGATGTTTGGTGGTTTTTTAACTGCTCTTAAGATGAGGAAACATTATGTACTTTGGGCCACCAGATGTATCATTTATCTATTGGCAAAATGCAGTGGGTAATGGTCTCCGTTCTGGTGAACTGGCTGCTGTTTGCTGCAGTTGTGTGCTGCCCTGACCAGATCACCTCCATTCGACTGGTCTGCGCGGGTGTATTCCTCTTGTAACATCTGTCTTCTGCGATGTTTGCTCTTAGACAGTCAATTTTCACAGGCTCGGGTGGCTAAGCTCTCACTAGCTAAGGGGAGGAGAAGAGGAGGCGGCTGAAAAAGAATCAATAAGACTTCCTTTTTCACCTTCCTTTTTCCTCTTCTAGTCCGTGCAGTGCCCCAAGAAACTGGGGACAATTAAGCACAAATATCTTGCCTGAAAGGAGCATAGTCTGTTTTCCTCATCATTCAGAAAGTAATCTTGGAAGGGTTTGTGTGTTTTTTTTCCCCAGTGGTTTTTTTCCCCAGTGGTTTTTTTCCCCAGTGGTTTTTTTCCCCAGTGGTTTTTTTCCCCAGTGGTTTTTTTCCCCAGTGGTTTTTTTCCCCAGTGGTTTTTTTCCCCAGTGGTTTTTCTGCAATTATAATATAAACAACAAGAAAATGTTTAATAGCTACTCTCTTGATCTTAATTTCACAGAGAAAATATGGTACATGCCCGCACGGTGGATATGGTTTGGGATTGGAACGCTTCCTAACCTGGATTCTGAATAGGCACCATATCCGAGATGTCTGTCTCTACCCACGCTTTGTCCAGCGCTGCAAACCTTAGCCAGCCTTGTGGTACCTCCCAGAAAATGGGGCAACTGATGCTTGGGAAAGAACGATACACTCTGCTATGTGATAGCCTGTCTGAGAGCAGGACTTGCTGCAACCTGTTGCTAGTACAAATACTCATTTAGGGGGTGGAAAGGAAAATAAACAAACCCCTTTTTTTTAAAGGAAAATGCCACTAATTAACTGGAAGAAGTTAAAAAACTTAGAAAAAATTGTTAGGTGCATTTATGCTCTCAAGTCAATATAAAACAAAGAACCTGTCATTTAAAAACCAAGATACACTTCTGCTTTTAATTTCTGTGACTTAAAATATGCTGGGCATTTGATTATTTTAATTTGCTTTAATTTTAATCTGTTTTCCCTTGTGATGTCTTGCTGGAGAAATCAGGAGTTCAAGCTCTTTAAATTCCCAAATACTGATCTCTGAGAATGGTACAAAGAGACATCATCTAAAGAGCTTAACAAAGTATAAAAATGGGAATAATTCTATTAAGCGCTGCACTTTTTTAGTCCCTGCTGTTTTTAATGTAAGTTCTGTTAAAGTTTATTCAGTAGCAAAGTGTATGTAGTATCAAGCACAAAATCACTGCAAGAGCCATGGGTTGTTTTGTTTTTTCCCCCCAGATTATCTGTTGGTTAGAAATGCTGCTGCTGGTGGTGAGGTATGCTTTGCTGTGGATGAAGCGCCATAGTGGGTCCATGCACACCCAGCTGTGCTGAATTCCAGTAACGCCGGTAGCTCATGGATACTGGAATGCTTGTGAGGCCTTCCAAATTAAGATTCTGCTGTCTGTTGCAAACCAGAACTGACTGTCTGAAGACCCAAAGAAACTGGTAACTTTGAAAAACAATTGAATTTCAGCATTGTTTGCTGACTGCGTTGCTGTCCTCTCTAGGCGAAGTGTAGTTTGAGCAGTGCTTCCCCACATCAGGCTAAAGTTTGTTTTCATGGTGGAGCAGTTCCATGTTTCCTAGCTGGCTCCATGTTCTCTTGTGCTACTGCATCTGAGCTGTAATCAAGGTATCAAATAGGATTAATTAAATATTTAATGTGTTGAGTCATCTGTATGCTTCTTAGTCCTATTTTTTTTTTTTTTACTAGAGAGAAAAAAAAATTGGTAGGTGCATCATTTGCTCCTGCACTGAGACTTGATCTTGATTTGCCATTGATAGAATTGTTGACCTGTGCGATACCCCTATTTTTGGAATAAATGACTGGTTTTTTTTCATCTTGCATGTTATGTATATAAACTGGTCTAAATCAGCAACCAATAAATTATGGCAACATAAGCTGGTGTCCAAGACAGTAGTTCTTGACCTGTAATGCCTGTTCCCTTCATTTAGCCTTTAGAGCTTACTTGCTTCGTACAGTCTGTCTTGGCATGGGCAAAAGCAGAGGAAAAGTGAATTTTCGAATGCAGTAAACATGTATTCCAAAAAATGGAACTAGCTTTTTCTCTTTAAGCTAAATTCCCATTCATTAACTTAACAGCATGAATTTTTATCGTTTGGATAGAGCACCTTAGCTACCCAGCTGAAACATCCCAGAATAAACCAGAGTGCGATGCCAAATAACCAGCTGCCAGGGCCGCAGCTCCAGGGGGAGTGGGCCTGCCCCCGGTGAGGCCGGGTTGGTAGCAGAGTGGATGCAGCTGGAAGAAGCGAGGATGTTTCCAGAGCTCTTGAAAGTTGGGATTCAATGTCTTGGTGTTTGGAGAGCGCTGTGGCATTGCTGTGTGACCTAAGGGGTGCCCCTTTGAAGTAGAGGCTGCCTGAGGATGAAGGAAGGATGCTCTAGGAAAGGAACTGTGCTAGGATGGTTTTCTTTTGATCCGCATCTCTTTGAATTCACCCTTTTCACCTATTTTTCCCAGTCTTTTTATAGCCACAAGAGAAGAAAATCTTGTACAGCAACATTCCTCAGCTTGTCCTGTTCTTTGTCCAAGTGTAGAACTTAAAAGATTCTTTTAAATACCTGCAAAAGTACAGTCAACCATAAGTTTCCTGTGATTTAGGGAATTGTTGTGTGTGAAATACATAAATGAGAGGAACAGGAGAAAAATTAACAAGCGTGGCTGCAACAAACTGCTAGCACTTTCCTATTCTAAACTTGGCAATGTAGTAACAGCGAGCTGTAGGAAAAGTCACCCCAGTCCAATAATTGAATGTGCCACCAAATAGTAATTGCACCCCTCAGGGGTTTGTTTTTGTGGGATTTTTTTTGTTGTTAGTGTTTTGGGGTGGTGGTGGTGTGTGTTTGGGGGTTTTTTGGGGGGTGGAGCTGAAGGGGTTTCTGTAATTCAAATATAGAGGAATTTATGAGCCTATGAAGACTTACTATAAAAAAAAAAGTCCTTCAAGTGCCTGAGCTGATGGGAATGGAGAAGGGTTGGGAAAAGATACTACTAGAAAAACATCACTTGTTTGCAATCAGTTTTCTGTCCTTAAAACTGGCAGGGCTGAGCTGCTTTGTAAAGGTTAAAAGCCTCCCTATCAGGGGAGCTACTCAGGGCAGGTCTGAGGACTTAAGAGGTGCTCGTGGAAGAGACAGATCAGATAAGGAGCTTAAAAGGTGACTGGGATGAAAGATGCTGTCGAGTTGAACTTAACAGAGACTGCTGTGCAGTTCCATAATCTGTTGGGAGGGAGGTGGTGCTGGGCAAACCACCTGCGCGGGAAACATCCCCGAACTAAGAAAAGCCAGTGCAACTGGTGGTGTAGGAAGGAGGAATTCCTTAGGCAGCCACTGAAAGCCAAAGATCGGAATGTGGTCATGTTGAAAGGCTGCTTCAAACTAAACCTTCACTCTTAAATAGGATTGGTGTAGTTCCCGATTTATCATCGAGGCTCAATTCAGGGTTTTTATCACTAAGAAAAAAAATTAGAGATTGAAAAATGACAAATGTATCTTGGTTTTATTTCTGTGTCCCATCAGTTGTGTTTTTGTGAAGTGTCTTATTTCTTTTTTTGATTGTGTTCTTACAAAGAACCTGCTGTAGGTGGTCCTGCTTTAGCAGGGGGTTGGACTAGATGATCTCCAGAGGTCCCTTCAGCCCCCACCATGCTCTGATTCTGTGAAAGTTCGCTGAGTTTGGTTATGTCTCCAGGGATGTAAAACTGATGATGATCCTGAGTGTTTCCTTGCAAATTGTGATCATTAACAATAGCTCTCAGAAGGGCTCTACAGCTGCTTGGAATACAAGAATACTTGGTTTTATTTTTATTAGAAAGGGTAAACAAAGCTGCAGAAGAGGAGAAAACGTGCAACGTGAACTTGGCTTTCTCCTCATACTCACTTTCATTTTCCCTCAAGGTATCTCCAGGCAGTCCGGTCTGTGCACTACCATTAGCCCTTGTTCCACCTGAGCTGGAGCAACTCCTGGTGTCCCGCTCCTCAGGCACAGCTCCTTGTGCCGTAATGGTACACAGAACTGCGTAAATCCAGGTCTGCAGATACCTGCGTCCAGCCGAGAAACACCGTTCCTCCCAGCACGTGAAGGAAACCTCCTCATAAATGATGCATGCTGTAAACACAGTGTGTGTCCCTGTCCTTGCACGTGTCTTCCAGTAAAGCCTCCGGTGAAAAGACCTCCCAGCCGCACAGATGGACAAACGGGGCGGTTGTGGTACCCTGTGCGCAGTGTCTGGGTGTTGATGCAGGTGTAGAGTGGGATCGCTGTGTTCAAGCTATGCAGCCGCGTCCTGTGTTGTGGGGAACGGCCCTGTCCTTCCCCTTTCCACATGGGGTAACTTCTGGCCGCAGCCGCGGGACTAACGCAGGTGACAGCACACAGATGGCTCTTGGAGGAGCGGAGAATTACTAGAGGCAAAATGAGGGGTCGGATGGTGGAAGAGGCCATTCGTGAATGTGCCCTGGAAGAGAGGGGCTGGGATGATGCTGGGCTCTTCATGCAGGACTGTTGTTAGGTGAGGATCCTGGCTGAACCGCAAAGGCTGATCAAGATGTGAGGCAGGGTGACCTTCTCTTCTTTGAATCATGGGGTGCTCGATCTCATTTCTCAGCCCTGTGGTAACGGTCACACAGGGACTGGGGCGGGCACCCAGGGCAAAGCAGCCCGAGGAACCTTCGGGGTCGGACCCCGAGCCTCTGCCGCCGTTCCCCCCCCGGCACCGCCCCGTACGGCAGCGGGGGCGGGACGGCGGCGGAGTCAACGGGGCGGTGGAAACTGAGGGACGGCGGCGGGGCCCTCTGAGGGAATGCAGGCGGCCGCTGCCAAGATGGCCGCCGCTGGTGCTGCCGCTGCCGGACGGGCGGCCCGTCATCGTGAGTCTGTGGGCGCCGTCCGCAACCGGCGGGAATGGAGGGTGGGGAGAGCTGAGGGCTAGGGGCTGCCGGTCTCCCCGCGGGGGTCTGTGGAGGCGGGAGGGCAGCGGTACCAACCGGGACCGCGTTACACAACGCCCGGGAGGTGCCTTTGCGTAACGCTGCCGGCAGAAGCGGGGCCTCCGATCCCCGCACTGCGGGGCCGGGGGGCGCCGGGCGCGGCGGGGCTGCCGCTGCCCCAGGAGGGAGTCGCGTCCCCGGGCTGCGGTAACCGCGCTGAGGGACCTTAATGAAAGTCCGGGTTAATTACGGGAGCGCGTGGGTAGCGCCGGACAGGCTAATGATGATTTTTCCTCTAAATGAACTGAGCCTCACAGCCTGGGATTTCTTCAGCTGAGAGAAATTTGTCGTTTGCTGCTGTCGGGCTCGGTTTCTCATTGTTCGGTTTGGTTCAGCTTTTTTTGGTTTGGTTTTTTTTTTTTTCAGTTCCCTCTCAGGAGTTTAATTTTAAATGAGGCACTTTCTTTTTTAGGAAGTGCTTGTGTAAAAATCATCCTCGTTTAACAAGTCACAGGACACATTTTCAAAATTAGGCTGGGTGCGATGAGGAGATCTGAGCAATAAATACAGTTGCAAGCCAGCCTCACGGCTATCCTCACGCTACAGAGGTGTGTTATACGTATGCCATATATATCTACGTGTACCACTGTACTGCAGTTTTTGCAATAGGCAGTCAGCTTTGCGTGCTCCTCCAGCAGCTCTTTTCCTGCTCTTTGTAAATGGAGGGCATTGCCCGGGTGCTGCTATGAGGTGCTGTGACTCCCTGTGCCTACCGAGACAGTAATGCCGTCTCCAAAACTTATAAAACCCCCACTTTTATCAATGTTCTATCAAGCTGGCATGATCATCATCGCACATCCTGTGCGTTCTGTGTCATGCGCTTTATGGTGCACATAGAAACGCGCCCAAACCTCACCTTAAGTAAAACAAATGCTTTTTGGCGTTTATTTACAGCGCAGAAGGATCAATACAGTTGTTGAAACTTATATTGTTGTTGTTCTATATAATTAGCATATAGTGTCAGTGCTTCAGAAAGTAATAACCTAAGAACTGGAAGAAGAGTACAAATATTTGAAGTCTTTCAGACATCAGCGACGCTTGAATTGAACTTCTTTAGTTTGCAGCCTTTTCTATCGCCGCAGATACAGGCTGCCCACTCTAATCCCCAGTAAGGAGCTGGATTTGCAAGGTGCTTTTCACTGTCATTGATTTCAGCAGGTTTTGAGGGCATTCAGCATCTGTTCAGGATGTTATTAGGGACCTGTGAACCATAAGATGCTCTTCTCAGCGGGTGGCTGGGCCGCTGAGGAGGTCTGTGCTATTGGGGCTCAATGGCTGCTGGAACTCCTGCAGTCTGACCAGGGAAGTGTTGCACCAAATGATTGCTGGAGAGCGGGGGATGCAGAATTTAACAATTTTTTTCATCTTGGGCAATTCACACTATTGTTGCACTAAAAAATATCATGTAATGACTATGAACTCCTGAGGAAAACAAAGCGTGCCTTTGAAAAAACCGGCTGTAACCAGCATGTGGGAAGACTTTACTTCTAAAGCATCCTGGGTTTTGGCTGATGTTGAAATCCTGGAATAATAGGAGTCACCTAGCTGGGTAGTGAGAAAGTGAGCTGCCTGCATCCCTGGGTAAATGGATTCTGAAATTGCTGCTCAGTGCACCTGACACAGGGTCAAACCGAGGAGCTGTGTGCTCATGGCTCGCGGGTGCTGACCTATGTTGCTGAAGTTTACTGGGGACCTACAGTAACTAACAAATGTCCCACCTACATTGTAGAGGTGGTGTAGAAACACTTTGCTTGACTAGAACTAGCCCAGGTATGCCTGTACTGTGAGGAGTTACGTAGCTTGACGTCCGTCCGTCCTTAGTGTGTCAGCCCTGCATAGTTTCTCTTATGTTGTTACCAGTTATTTTGGACTTATGATTGGAACCTAAAGCAATCTTTTAAGGTTAAAAGCAGGGCTTTTGTTTGGTTTTAGGTTACCACCTGAAAAGCTGTTTGTATACAGAGTGTTTAAAGAAAGGTGGGAGTTTGCAATTTCATGACTTTCTTTGATTCCAGGACCTGGAGCTTAACGGAGAAAATGCCAAGCAGCGCAATGCTGCCAAATGTGTTAATGTAGCTCTTGAGGGATTAGTGCCTATCTGGTGAAGAGGCCCCTCAGCCCGGTGCAAGGTTATCAATGTGCTGTTATCTTTCTTCCAGTTGTAACAGGCAGCAGTCAGCTGAGGGTCCCAGTACGATGGAGAGGTCAGGCAACTGCAGCCGCAGTGACAGAAAGCACAAAACCTCAAATTCAGCCAGAAGCGCGGTAAGTTTGCAATGAGGTCTGGGTGGGTGTGACCTACTGCCGTTGCCCTCTGTCTCTCTCTGATATGGTGTGCTGCTTTACTTGCGTCGTAAAGCTGGTTATGTAGTAAAACGTGGCAGTCACAGGGTTTGATCTAGTTTTTGTGTGTGACTGCTTTTATCTGGCTGGCAGCATTCACCGAGCCTCTTGTTCTGACAGTTCTGTGGGACAAGAATTGCCTGCCTTGTTCTCTGCGGAATGCAGTGGCCCACGGTAAGGCCTGAGGCAGTGCAGAAGCAATAGAAGAACAAACATTAGGATATTGTTGTTGTTATTATTTATTTGAGGGTCCAGTTCCTGCTTCTTGGGTTTTACTCAGCAGCCTCCTGGTAGATACCCTAGGAGGAAGGGAATGGAAACAGGTCCTGACCCATCAGGGCAGGCCTAGGCTCCGATCAGTGACCCTTTGTAAGACTTGGCTTTAACAAGAGGAGGGCAAAGCTCCCTGTGCAACCTCAGCTCTGTCTGCTCAGGAGGCAAGAGATGCTGGTCACTGGGCTCCCTTGGGCCGGGGAGATGGGGATGGGGATGGGGAAATCCACCTCTAGGGTGAGAGCAAGGTCAGCAGGCCTTTCTGTAAAAGCTGATAGCACCGTCTGCTCCGCTCTGCTGTGCTGGGAGGGATGTTAACCTTGGAACAGTGTGCCGGACCTGCACCTGGATAGAAAACCCATTGTGGAGAAAAAAACGTAACACAACCACCCAAACAAAACCAATCCTGTGCTTATTTTATGTGTGGAATGGCTCTTTGCTGCTTTCACTGCTTCAGGAGATGAGATGTGTCTCTGAAGTAATGAAGACAAAGTCCTGTGCGTGTAGCTCATCTGTTTTCTGTGGAAGCTGCTGCTTGGTTTGGTTGGAATCTACAGCTGGCGTTCAGCTGAGGTAGTTCCTTAGACCCTGTTTTGTAACCTCCCTTACAGCCTTCAGCTGCAAGATAATTTTCTCAGGGTATTTCCAGTTAAACTCTGTGTTGTGCAGTGATTACTTTTTTAAAAAAGTAAAGATCATGTAAATACTTGTTCTCTGGCTACTCATGCTTGTAGTTCATATTTTTACATAAGCAGGATGAGCTTCTAAATAGGATGTTGCTTTTGCAAAAGACAAATGCAGAAGGATAAGCTGATTGTTTTGTAATAATAATAAAAAAAAAAAAAAGCAGTAGGTCACTGGGATTTGAAATATCTTTTGCTTCCATAGGAAACCTAAAACAGGAATCTTGATGTTAAACATGGGAGGTCCAGAGCGGCTGGATGATGTGCATGATTTCTTACTTCGTCTCTTCCTGGACAGAGATCTAATGACACTTCCAGCTCAAAAGTGAGAAACACTGTGAACTCTTGCGTTACAGTCAGTGTTGGGTGTGGCTGTCTTAGCTGTAGGCTCAAACATTTAATTTCTGTTTATATCAGCATTTCTTAAGACCAGTCCCATCTTGGGACCAGTCGTTGCAATTCTCTGGAAATAGGCCTGCCAAAATCATTCTCTTCCAATTGCAAATTGTGCTTTCCTGTCACCTGGTAAGTTTGGGAAGGGTGATGGAATATAACATTAAACAAGCCATGCTATGCTGGTTTGCTATAATTTGGGGAGATTGCCATGGAAAACCCACTGCAGTGGAGAGATTTGGGGGAAGGGGTGGTGATTTGGGTTATGATATTAATACACGTACCCTTTGAATGCTTCAGTAAATTAGCACCATTCATTGCCAAACGCCGCACACCGAAAATCCAGGAGCAGTACAGCAGGATTGGAGGTGGGTCACCAATCAAGAAGTGGACGGCGGTGCAGGGAGAAGGCATGGTGAAACTGCTGGACAGCATGTCTCCTCGCACTGGTACTTCTTTACTGTGCTTGTTAAAAGTTTCTTTGGCTTCATGTGTTGAAAGCATATGCTTGTAAAGCAGTTTTTGCTGCTTGATTGTTATTGTGAGTGTGAACAGTGCTCTTGATCCTGCTAGGAAATCATGACAAAGATATTGCAGAAGTTCTTATCTGTTAAAAACTCAGCATATGCAAAGGCATGGGGTTACTACACGTACAAATACATTTTTGTGCTGTGGTCTGCATTGGAGGATGGCTTTGACTTTGGAGAGTACTGTCAGTACTCATTCAACCTGCAGTAACACAGTGTAGCACCAAAAGCCAACAACCAAACGTTTACCCACCTTCTTCAGCCTGGACCCAGTATGTGCTGTGGTGCAGTTGCCACCTCTGCCTGCGCCCAAGGTACCTAGTTTAAGAGCTGCCCTGGGTAAGCCCACCCTTAGATGCTTTTGGCATGTTTCATCCTGCATAACTTTGGCCATCAGGAAATTGGGCATCTGGCCTAAACTGGTGGTCTCTGCTCCCTTTTTCATCGGGAGAGAGTAGGGCTTGGAGAGAAAGCGATTCATTTCATCCTAAGGTCATTATCCAAGGGTGGGCTCACTCTCTAAAGATACACTTACTCTCCCCTTTGATTATGGGATTAAATATAGGTGATTATGGTAGATAAAGTGCCTTATCTTCAGATGGCTAAAGCTAGGTAACAGGAGTCTCTGTTGGGGTGTGTGACTGCAAGGTGTCATACCGTGGCCTGTAAGACCGGCTTGAGCTTAAAGAAGTCTACACTGAAGACAAGTGGTTGAACCTTAGATGGTAAGGAAGGGGAACGTATTTCATGTGAACAAATAAAGCAGGCATGGGAGAAGGGTGTTCAGCGTGGCATTCTCAGTAGCATGAACGAGGCGGAGGTTTGTGACCATCAGCAGTATAATCTCTTGTAATTCCCTTATCTTTTATAAAGAGGTAGAGTGGGAGAGCAGCGATCCTCTTAGGCTGTGCATGTGGGTGTACACACAGAGTAAAACATGCCTGTCGATCTAGAGTTTCCTGGTCGTTCATGTTCTGCACGCTGATGCTATTGAGTTTCACAGGAGGTGGGATCTCCTGCTGTAAAATGCACAGCCACTTTCTCAGGGCTGCCGCACGCTCGCAGCAGCCCGCGTCAGGACTCAGAGGACAGTGTGGCGTTCCCTGCTCCTGCTGCTTCTGCAAGTGCCCTTCCGTGTTCAGGGCCAGCTCAGCCGGGACACCGTGCAGGGACTGTCTGGTGTAGAGCAGCTCTGAGCCCAGAACTTAACGCTGTAAAGCCTTTTGTACTCGCCTTTGTTACGCCAGCCTGAGCCTAAAGAATAGGTAGCTGCATGGGAGGGTGTCGGGAGTCCGACTTCTCCAAAGCCACAGGTGGTCTTTCCTTCCTCTGAAATGTCCCTCTGCAATTACTGCTTGGATGCGTCCAGAGCTTTTGAAACTTTGTCTGAATCTGTAACTATTGATAATGACTAGAAGACCACACACCAATTAGGCCTGATTTCAGGACTGAAGAGAAGGTCGGTTGGAAGAAAAGACAAGGTTTCGCGGCTGAATGTTGCGGGGTTTGGTTGAGCGATAACGGTGAGCCCCACCCGAGGACGTGAGCAGGAGATAAGGCTTAACGGTTTGGCTTGGGTGGAAGTAGTTGCTGTCTTTGCCAGTTCCTCCTTGATGATAGGAAAACTTGAAAGATGAATACCACCTCCCTTCCTTCTCTCCAGATCGCAGAATCTCTCTGAACCCTGCTCCCTCGCAGCAAGGAGCTGTGACTTGTATGGATTACCCTGTGCCAAGCTACCTGGTAGCACCAGTGTGATGGGAAACGGGTGCAGATGCTTCTGTGAATGTCCTTTTACCAAGGGCTTCAGCCAACACGTTTTACCGTGCAATTGCAGTGGGCTAGGTGCGCGCACACAGACAATTGTGATCCTTTGCATAATGTTAATTTGCTGTGATTCAGCCATGTTCAATCTCTCTCTTAAAATCTCCAACCAAATTGATCCGTGAGTCATTTTTCACCCAGGTTAAGTGCATTCGTGGTGGAATTTGCACCGGTTTAGCTAAACTGCTTTCATATTGGTTGGTAGTTGAATTTGACTTCAGCTTGTATTGTTGCTCAGTTAGCAGCTATGATAAACTAGAAGTCTGTTTCTCTTCTGCTGCTTGCTGAAGGTGATGGCTTGTTTGCTTACAGTACCTTTTATACTACAGTTTCTTGCTATGTGACATTAAAACCACAGCATTAATAAACATGAGTGGCAGCACTGGAAATTAAACTTCCACACTCACATAACGGCTCAAGGGTGATGGTCATCTTCTGTGTCTTGCCTCTCGTGGGACAGACAGGAAAAGACAGTGAGTCACCGCTGCTTTGACAAAAGCCAGGAGAAACAGTAAGGTGATGGTTGGTCTGTCTGAAATGACCTGTCTGGGGGCCACCTTTGTTCTGATAAGATACTTCTCTGCATTACGCTTTTTGTTCTTGAAGCAGCAGACTAGCATTGTGAGTAGAAGGAATTAACAAGATCACTAAGCTGCCTGCTGAGTTCCTCACTGATGGGTTAGCTACAGGTAATACTTCTCATCCTGCCACTCCAATAGGAACACTAAACATTTTTAACAGAAAAACTGCTGGAGTAAGAGGAGCCAAAGCGAGCTTTCCATTCTCTTCAGCTCAGCAGCTTTATGACGTGTGGTGCTGCAAGCTGCCTTCTCCCTTCAGTGTCCGTGACATTTGCTGATGTGGTGCTGGTGTGTCAGGGAATCCTCCTCCATGTTTGGCAGTACATGTTTATTTGGTTCCTAGCTGTTTTGTAATTCTTTTAGGCACCTGCTTCAGACTTGGGTAGAAAAGGGCTACAGGTAGAAGATAGGTAAAAGGCTCTTGGAAGGTGAAAAGTAACGGTCTTGGAAGGCTACAACCAAATTTATTTCATGCATTCAGCATGTAATGTGTCACCGATACCTTTATTCATGTGATATTTGATCCTTGTTTCCACAGATGCTACTGTGGTCCCTGCAAGTACAGTCAAAGCCTGAACCCAAAATCGCACCAGGCTACGGCATCCAAGGCAGTACTGTTTTTAGGAGCAGGAGTCCCTGAAGGGTCAGGCTTGCAACAGGTTCTGAAGATAAAGCTTAGAAAGTTTATCTGCTTTTCCCAGTGTACCATTCCCACTTGCTTTTGTTTGGTGACCACTTTTTGTGGAGTCATGCCTGCCTCTGTGCAGTTCCTACACCTGATAAGTCGTTTAGAGACCTCCTTTTTTACCTAACAGTAGCTGCAATTTTAAACATCGAATGTGCTATAACCATTGCTAACAATTTAATTGAGTGCTAACCAATTCCTTAAGCATTTGGAGTAACCTTGCAGCAATACAGAGAAGCTTCAGAATAGCTTGAAACAGTTGGATGTGCTTCCAGACTGAGCTGCGCATTTCAGAATACGGTGTGCTCACAGGTTGTGCTTTGGGAGCGCTGAGCCCTGTTAATGAGTAACTCGCAGGTTGTGGTGACACATGGCAAAGGAGAGATACTCTACATACTGGTTTTACCTTGATCTGGACTTGTGGAGCATAGAGTTTATAGTTGCTGTGTATTTGCAGTTGGTGAAGAGCTCGTGTGAGACAGTATCAATAGCCACCTGTGAAATTCCCTCCTACGTAAATTAATCAATTTACCGATTAACTGACTGACATACATTTGACAGTTAACACTTCAGCAATGGGCCTAATATAAAGTAGTAAATAGCGAGCCTCACCCATGTCATCTGGGAACAGTATAATTTTAAAACAAAGCTTTATTGTTACAGGCAGCTGTCTAAAAAGGAACAAGAGCTCTTCCTTCTGAATGAGTGGGCTGGGGTAGCTCAGTAGTCTGTAAGAATAAATCACACAAACATGGCGATGGGAAAATCCATTTCTGTTGTTGAGGTTTTTGGGGTTTTAGTGCTGGCATCAAATAGGGTAATGTCTTGCAATGGTCATTACATTTTAAGGTGGCACATCTAGCTTTTTTATTGTTTTTAATTTTAACATTTCTTAGTATTTCTTACAAGCTGTATTTTAGCTGAGATTCCCTTGTCAGCAGAATGCTGAGGGGGCCACGTTGTTTCTTTAGATTGGCAGCCCTTTGTGGAAGGAGATGTCACTCTCTTTCCAGTAGTTCTTACTCTAACTGTTACAATAAAATGAATATGTATAGGGACATGAAAATCTCTCCTTTGCTGCCTGTGATCCAGGACAAAGCATAATACTGCGAGAGTATTGCAAGAAGATTCCAAGCTGGCCATGTTTTTTCCCAGCATGTCCTTTCCCAGGTTAAACTCCTACTGTCTTTGCTCTGGTTACTCAGACTTTTGTTTTTCATGCCATTTAAAAATGTTAATGAGGTTACTGGTGCCTGGGGCTCCTGAAGTTGGGTCATTATTTGCTACTGCTCCCAGCTGGGAGCTCTCGTGCCTCCTGCAGAGAACTGAGGCTGACTAAACCTGTTTTCTGGATCCTGCAAAAATGTATGGAGTGGAGACATCTGCTTCCTTCAGAAACCTGTTAAATGTTATTTCAGAGCTAGTGACCCGGAAACCCTGAAAAAGAAACTTTGCTTTTGTTGTCCTAAGAACCTTTGTTGTCCTGAGAACCTCTGTCCTCTACTTAAAAAAAAAAAAAAAACAAAAAACAAACCAAAACTCAAAATAAAACAAGAAACATGCCCTCCCTTTCCTTAACCAAACCATACTCCATAAACCTTGAAGCCAACACCCAAAAGATTAGAGATGAAAAATGGAAAGAAGAATATTGCCTCCAAAATCAAGTGTTTCAAGGCACGAAGAGTTCTATGAAAAGCACCCAGCGGTCAGAATGGGAGCACATGTGTCCCTTTTTCAGTACCACCGCTCTCCTGCCCCAAACAACAGTCCTGGTCCTTGGGGGTTTATGTGCAAATGGAGCAGACTCCGCAGGCTAGGGGAGGCTTCTTCTCCCCAAGGATGCTGACCAGAGGAGCTGCATCAAATGATGGTTCCACCTTGTCTTGGTTTTAGCTTTGTTTTTTTAATGTGGTTACCTGGAGGCAAGGAAGTGGAAAGAAGCAAAATAGGATTACATCTGCAGAAAACGGTGAAGAAAAAGATGGAGTAGGTGAGGGATATGCAAGGGAGCTGGGTCTTTGCTGAAACTGAAATAGAAATTAGAGGGCAAGGGAGGGAGGGCATGTGGAGCAGACCAGCCCCTGGGAATTCTGCCTGAATGCCCCGGCTGTGCTGGGACTGAGGGCCTGATCCAGTGAAGGCGCATGGATCCTTTGTGCACTGAAGGCATCCTCTTTTGATGACTTCTCTATTGGCACCTGGAGCATGAAAGGGATAAAACTATCTGATTTTCTTGAAGTGCCTTATAGGCAGCTAATGTATTTTCCCGTTTGAAGCTGATCAGCGTAGAGCAGAATATCTCTGTAGTGGCACACAAAATTGCAGCCCAATTATATTTGAAAGTTTTGGTAAATAAAATTTCCTGGAATGTGCAAACCACTTAAGCAGTGCATTTCCTTTTGTATGGCAGAATGAAGAAAGCCTTGTCTTTCCTAAGGTTTTGGCATTTTAATTACATTGGTGTATTTAAAACATCTGACTTCTGATTTCAGTGAGTGAGTTGAGCTGGGCCGTTAGGAAGCCCATAGCACATCTGTAACTGTGGTCTGTCAAGGCACAGTCGTGTTCATTTAGCATCTTGTAGTGATGCTTTTTTACCAACACATCCTTGAAATCAGAACTTGCCCAGTAAAAAGTCAGAGCTCTGTACAGTCTGGAAACCACGACTCTGCTAAACTAGGTAAAAGCAGAAGAGTGATGCTTCCTGCAGAAGCAAACGATAGTATAAATCACTTTTAAATTCTAATAACAGCAAAGTGAGTTACCAGAAAAATACTTGGCCAAAGAAAGATGTGTTTATGTGACAATGGTATAGAAAAGTAGCCAGAAAATTACCAACAAGTTTATCTCAACAGTTCCAGTCTGTCCGGTTCTGTACGTTGTCCTTATTAATGATGTGTTATTGATAGTTCTTGGTTTTTTTCTGCAATTTCTTTTCCTGTGCTTTGGCTGACAGCGCCTCACAAATACTACATTGGTTTCCGGTATGTCCATCCTCTGACAGAAGAAGCAATTGAAGAGATGGAGAAAGATGGCATTGAAAGGGCTATTGCTTTCACGCAGTACCCGCAGTACAGTTGTTCTACCACAGGTGAGCGTCCGGGCAGGAGCAGAGCTCGGACAGGGATGAACATAGTGTCTGCGAGCCTTGAGGGAACGTGTGGGGTGTCTGTGCTAGCTGCCCTGTCTTCCTCAGAGTGCCCTTCCTGTCGGCTTCATGGCCAGCTTGAGGCTCTCTGTATTTACTATAATTCCCAACTTTAGGTAGACACTTCTTAACTCGGGATAGCTCTGTGTTACCACGGCTATTGTGAGATAACATAAACTGAAGGCTCAGGAACACTACTGATTAAGCTTTCGTCATGGAAACTAGAGCAATAATTGTTCTTCCGTTAAGGAATGATTTAGCAAATTGTTCTTGGCTGGTACTTGTATGAACTTTGATATCATTGTTCCCATTTGAAGCTCTCAGTTCTGATTTACGGTTGCGTTTTAAATATGTAGCATTTCAAAATATTGTAATACCTTGCTACAAAACTGTTTTTATCTGACAAGTTACTAATACCTTGGCTGAACTTATGTTCTTAATTTTTCTGCATTTCAGGAAGCAGTTTAAATGCCATTTATCGCTACTATAATAAAAAAGGGGAGAAGCCGAAGATGAAGTGGAGTATAATTGACCGATGGCCCACACATCCCCTCCTTATTCAGGTATGGATCTGTATGAGAGCCTTTGAAATTAGCAGTCAGAAGGAGAGGTGTGAATGGAGCAGGTCTGATACCTTATCAAATTGGCATTCCCTGGGGTTTTATTAGATTGGCTGATGTAGGAGAAACTTGGTATCTTTGCATTGCCAGCCGACTTTAAAATAACAAAGATCTAAATAAATACAGATGTTTATTGAGTTTCCTTTTTAGAAATACTTGCTAGCAGTAAAAACACAATATAAACGTTAAGCAACAGAAACGTTCTGAGGAAAAACTTTGCTTAGATCAAGTCTTCGCTTCTAACAAAGCCTACAAGGTTTTTTGCTATATAATGTGCTAAAAGACGAGGAACCTATTTACTAATTTAAGCTGTGTTTATAGATTTTCCTTTTTAAAAAATACTTGAGAAGAATAAGAGGAACACTTCAATTTGAGGGTACATTTTAGTTACAGTAATGAAATGTGTCTTGTCTGCTATGTATGAAATGACAGGAGAAGGATGGTTATTTCATGCCAGATGTTTTGGTGTGGTAATGTTTGAAAGCAGCCACCATGCACATCTTGTTTTAAAAGCATAGTCACATTGTCATCACAGTGGTGGCTGGAAGGGAGCTCTAGAGGTCTTAAGGCAACCTGGAACGTTGAACCTGCCTGTCTCGAGTCATTTGAGATCACATAATACCTCGCAGTGTTTCTGATTCAGGTCTTTGCTTTCTTTTTTCTGAGCAGTGCTTCTCTGATCACATACAGAAAGAACTGAACCTGTTTCCACCCGACAAAAGGAAAGATGTCGTCATCCTCTTCTCGGCTCACTCGCTGCCCATGTCTGTGAGTTATGTCAGGCCGGTTCTGTCGCTGTTAGACCAGAGTCACACTGGCTGGGCTGAATGGCAGGGTGTGCGAGCCGTGGGGCAGGGTCACAGTTGGGGAAGTGCCAGGCAAATACAAAAGCGAAACGTGGAGGTGAGTTAGTGAGCTGCAGCTGGAAGCCTGACGCAAGCTGAAGGCGAGGCACGTGAGCTGTGATTGCTCTCCTGCACGCTTCTCAGATCTGCGCTGTTGGCCACATTGAGGATGGAGCACTGGGTTAGGTCAGGCTTGGTGTGGCTGCTTTCACGGCCTCACGAACTTGCCAGCTCAAACCCAGATGGTAATGAAGGGGAAAATTTCGTTATTTTCTCATCTCTAGTAAGCAGTAATATACTTTCCCTGAAGGAATGAAAGTAAAATCTTTGCAAGGTTGCAATAAATGACTTGATCCTCTGTCAGCAACCAGAAACTGCAGTGAAATGGCACTCAGATCATTTTTCAAAAATGCAGTGCTGTTACCAAAATGTAACCATATCTCTATATGATGACAGAAGAATTTATATTTTATCATGCAAAGGCAGAGGAGTAGATGTTCTGGTAAAGCAGCTTTGTCGTAGGTTTTGCTGGGCAAGAATGCAGTTTTTCTTCCCTGTTTCAGATGGGCCAGGCACTTGATCTGGTCCATCCCAAGCGCAGCCACATCACATGCAGCACGCTCACCTTTCCCAGTCTTCGGGTGCTCTTTGTCCAAACATATTCACTGCAAGAAAAAGGTCTGGTGTTTTTGTGTTGAAGGTAGTGAACCGTGGTGATCCATATCCTCAAGAAGTGGGAGCTACTGTCCAGAGAGTCATGGAGAAGCTGAACTACTCCAACCCTTACAGGCTTGTGTGGCAGTCCAAGGTACGTGCTCAGGGCAGCTGTAAAGCCACCTGCCACATCACCTTCAGGTGATGGAGTTTATGATCTTTGGTCATAACCTCACTGCCTTTTTCCCATTTTCAGCAAGTATTTCTGCGAGAACAGAATCCCCACCTTTTACTCCAACTCACTTTTTCCAGATACTCTATCCACAGTTTCTTGCCTTTTTTGTCCATTGCATCATTTTAAAGTAGATTTTTGATGTGTCTGTTAGAAAACCTGTGATCTCATAACATCTAGTTTGGCATTTGTCCTTCTCCATCAGAAGGAAGAATGGAGGACTCCCTGGATTTTTAAGGTGTTACTTTTTGAGGATCTCTGAGCCAAAGTCATCACTGTGATAAAGGCATTAATAATAATACGAGCCGAATACAAACAGGCTTCGTTATTCTTGATGAAGACTGCTTGCATTATTTTGTACTTATTATTACTACTGCAAATTGCCAGGGACATAAGTTTTACCAGAATTATGTAGCACAAGTAACCTTATGTCTCAAGGGCATTACACCTATCATAGCACTGTCGTTTTCTTAAAGTTGTCTATTATGGTACATCAGCATCAAACACTTCACAGATAGTAAAGGGGTAAGGACAGTTTGCCATGGTATGGTAACTTCGTTAAAAGGCAGGTAAACCCTGTGCAGTAGTGGTTAGGGTTTTATTGAATGGAAAACAGTGCACCTTTATTTAAATTTTCATTTATTTTAATGAGACTCTCATGTTGGCCAGCCCAGGTTCTGTTTCTTTGGGATTTAAGTGACAGGACAGTATGTCTTCATAAGAAATTTAATGGAGGAAGTGAGAGGTACTATCAAAAGCAGGGAAGTATGCGTAACTGGCTCCATCTTAAACATCATCTGGTGTGCGTTGTCCGGCTTGAGAAAACTTGGGTGTTCTTTGTAAGAATGATTTAATGAGGTTGGGGTTTTTTCTTTATTTCCCTCCCCCTTTTCTTACAGGTTGGACCAATGCCTTGGCTCGGTCCACAGACAGATGAGACCATTAAAGGGCTCTGCCAAAGAGGAAAGAAGAACATGTTGTTGGTCCCAATAGCATTTACCAGTGACCACATTGAAACACTTTATGAACTGGATATTGAGTATGCCCAAGTTTTAGCGAATGAGGTGAATGTTTTATAGCTTTTATAACTGTTTGGATAGTGGGACTCTGAAATTACTTTTCCTATTTTGAAATTTGCTTTGTTGTTGCAATATGGTTTGGGGCAAATTTTATTTTTCTGTAAATTGAAAATTAATCTGAACTGGCTTAACTCTAGTTTTTAGCAACACAAAACAGATGGGAATTTGTCTTTCTAGATTTAACTCTTTAAGCCACTACTATCCTTATTAAAAAAGAACCATCAATTTTTGGCAGAAAAGTGACATTTTGCATCATAGTAATTGTTGCTGTATTGAAAAATGTTGTACTGCATTTAATTCCATCATTTTTGGGGCAGCTTCTGAGTGAAGTAGACAGGAAGATTTGGAAGGCTAACTAGTGAAGGGTCTAGCAGTCTGAACTTTTTTTTTCTCCCTATTTTTGATTCAGTGTGGAGTTGAAAATATCCGAAGAGCAGAGTCTCTTAATGGAAATCCACTGTTCTCCAAGGTATCTTCTTTGTTGTAATAGTTGTAAAAGTTTGCAGTTGTGTGTCTCGTACTGGATTATGGATGTTGTCATTTTAAAGTATTTTGAGTTTAAGAGCAAAAATGTTAAAGCACTTTTTTATTTTATGCAAATAGGTTTGCTCGCTTCTGATTTGTAATTAACTGTTTTTCAGGCTCTGGCAGACTTGGTCTGTTCGCATATCCAGTCGAACGAAATCTGCTCTAGGCAGTTAACCCTCTGCTGTCCGCTCTGTGTAAATCCTGTCTGCAGGGAGACAAAAGCCTTCTTCACGGATCAACAGCTGTGATGGGTGGTCGAGGAGAGCACCGCTGGGTTATTCAGGAAAATTGCCCTGGTGAAGCGGTGCGAAGGAAAGAAACCGCTTGACCAGACTCTCCACTGTTACATATTGACAGGCTGGTAGTCTGTGATGTTAATCTCATGTAACAGTGAGGAGAGTTTTTTGTTTTATTTTTTTCTTTGTTTTCTTTGTTTGAGAAGAGTTTGTAGAAGGTAGGGAAATAAGGGCATTTATCCTGTGAGATGTGAAAAGATCTCATTTCATCTGATTCTGATTGGACTTGGCATGAGCCCATAAGTACGCACTGAAAAACTTAAAAACCTTTTCTGCAAATTATCTTCTATTTCCTATGCAGGGATTTATTTGTATGCAGTTTTGTCATGAGTGCATTAACTTCAGCTTTCCAGGGCAAGCATACACTTATTTGTTTTGTTTATGCTTAAGATACAGTATAACCAGCGTAGTCACTGAATGTCTCTTCTGAGAGTGATTTTTCAGATAAGTTTGAAGATCAAGTGACTTCTAACGCTTTTTAAGTAATATGTATATTTTTTTTAGAACATAAAGATAAGGCTTTGTTTTGGTTTGGTTTTTTTCCTCCTGCCAGAAGCTTCTGGTGAAAGCTTAGCTGGAATAGTAGAACGCACAAGATTTGTTTACATTTTTTAGAAAAAACACTCTCATTATCTGCAGGAAAGCCTCTGCATTTGAAGAGCATAACTAAAAGGAACAAACCTGCTTGGGTCATGCTGAAGACCGTGCTCAATTGAAGCAAACTGTGTAGATTTCAAATCAGCAGGGTGTATGGAAACACGTTGGTTTATCTTTTAAGCAAAATGGGTTGTTTAAATTATTATTAAGAAGGGCTTTCTCTGTTTGGTTAGGTAAATTTAGGAAGTCAGCTTGCTCTCCAGAAGGTTTATAGATCTACTCTGTGCTTTCTACTGTGCCGCAGCGCTGTGGTTTCTGTGGGATAGCTACGGAGTTCCACAGGTACAGGTGATCTAGCTTAATTGATGTTGTTATTTAAAACTGAGATGATAAGTCAGGAGTAATTTACATTGCAGATGCCTGAGAGCAGGCAGCCCCCTGGGCTGAGAGCTGTGTGTTTATGCATACCTTTGTCAAAAGCCAAATTTCACTGTTAGATTTTTGGCACTGATCGTGGGCCGGGAGTGTGCACTCGTAACCCAGCTAAACTTCTTGCTTGTTTTGGCAGGCGTCTGGGTGCATCAGGGCTGCTGAATCCACTCCCAAGGTAGGGGTGGGTTTGTGGAGTGATGAACCTTTTCAGGGCAGCGTTCCCTCCCTGTCAGCACCGGGACTGGCGTCCAGGTTAGTCTGGGGATAGGAGGGAGCTTTTCGGAAAGGCTGGTCGCCGCACAGCACGCCTGAGCTTGGCACCTGGAGCAGGTCAGGGCAGAAGTACCGCAGCACCTCAGTCAGTGGTCCTCTCGCACGGGGACCTCTCCTCCTGGGTGGGACAGGGGAGGAGCAAAGCTGTGACAGCGTTCTGTGGGACTGAGCCATACGTGTATTAGTCTAGCTGTCGGCTTCGTGGGTATAAATGTTTACTTTGTGTAATTAGCACTGAAATGCCAGTACTTCGGCAATGCAGGTTGTTTTCTGTAATTGGTGGTACAGCTGATCGTGATGTTTGAGAAGCAGATGCCGTGCTGCTCAGACAGTTTAATTTGCTTTATGTAATTGAGGCATGAACAGTTGGAACCTCTGATCTTTCAAGGATAGGGTTGTTTAAAAAGAAAATAGGCCTCCCTTGGTGTAACAGGGGTTTGTCTTGTTCTGATTCACATTGAATGAATTAAACGTGGGATACTAAAGAAATGAATGGATGCTGTGTCGATCAGCCAGTGGGCCAAGTACTGCCATGGAGCGATGTAAAGCCTACTGTACAGCCTCGCTAGGGCCCGTGGCCTCGTACCTCTTGAGAGTCGATTGACATGTCTCCACTGCCATACTGCAGCTTCCGAGTGTGACGATGGCGAGACAGACTCAAATTCCTTCAGTGCCAGAACCGCCTACGTTACTGCTGTCCCTCGCTGCTGTAGCAGAAAGATGTCTTCCTTGACCCTTCCTTCAGCCCTGTGCCTGTTCCAGTGGCAGGGAGCCGGAAGCCGGGCCTTCTGTTCTCCCTTTCTCGCTCTGTTCTTGGTCTCTGCTCGCTGCCTTGGCGGGAAGGAGGAGCGCGAAGCTGTTTCCTGCCCTTGCTCAGGTGGAGTAGGTAGGGTTATCACGTGTATGGAAGGGTGAAGTTTTCACCAAAAAGCTTTGAGCCAATGTCAAAAGAATAAAAATGTCTGCAATATATCTGGGAACGCTGGCCTTATGTCTCTCGTTGGACAAAGAACTTTCTCCGTTCCCGTTTCTCCGCTTGACTCTTAAGGGTCAGTGGAAAACAATCTGTTTTGTAAAATCTTCCTACTTATACCTCTTTCCTACCAGCTGAAGGGTATACTGACCTTCAAATCCAGGTTGTGACCAGCACATTTAGAAGTGTGGCCGAAGCTGGAAAGTGAAGGTTAACTTCGTGTGAACATTGCGATACTATAAATATAGATTAGCTTTTTATTTCCATACTGGAGAGCGTACTGAAAATATTAGCCAGCACTAATTATGAGACATTACGTTTGTGCCCGGTAATAAAAGATACTTAAAATTCACTTTTTAGTATGCTAACCACAAGTGAGGTAATTACTAAGCCTATTGCTGCTATTAGACCATAATGTAGAAATCACTTAATTTTCTAGCTTTTAGCAGATGGATCTTGTCTCACGGAGTTGGTGGGGTTCTTCTTTGTGCTGAACAGATCGTGTAATGTCACTGTCCTGCTGTTTAACACACATTATTTCCTCTTAGTGCAGCATCAAAAGCCTGTTGACAAACTACCTGAGCAAGTTAGCTAGCAGCTCTGCTTAATAGTTTTAATAGAAATCAAGATAACAGTGAGACTAATAACAGTGGGAATTCTGCTGCCATTGAAATCTTCTAATTCTGGGTTTTCTGTTTGGGAGCATTTCCGACTGCTCACTAACGGTGGAATTCATTTGACCTTACTTCAGATGCTTCCGATCTACGTGTCCACATCTGAGCTGGTCTCCTAGGTACTGTTTATGGTCAGAAGATTGTTTTAATACACATTTCTGAGAAGTTACTCATCTCTTAAAGCAGATGTCCGCAACAGGTTGGGTGAGTTTCACTCTGTTGCTGCCCCTGACCATGGAGGGAGCGTGGTGCACTGGCTCGGAGGTGATTAGCCACATTGCACGTGTCTTAACGTGAGGAGAGATGAATCCCATCCATTTATGTGCCTTCTTCTTCAGCACTCTGCCAGTGATATGTAGCTGCTGCGTTTGGGAGATTGCAGTCTTAGTCCTACATTAACGCGCTCGGTTTGCCCCCCTGGCAGATTTTAAACGTTTGGTGCTACTCGCTCAGGACCTGGCCTTGTCAGACCCTGAACGCTTTCTGCTCCGGTTGGATTGATTTGAGCATGTGGAAGTGTCAGCATCTGGGAGACTCTGGTCCTCCCACAATACTCTAGTTTGATTTTTTTCATTATCAATTACACTCCTTTTGCAGTACTTTATTGCATTGGCAAGTGTTTATCATTGCCACATGCCCTGACAAAAAGCAACCAGTTGGAAGTGAGCTTAAGTGATGCGTTGAGGCAGCGTTGCGTCCCAGGGTTTTGTTGGCAAGAGCCGAGTCCTCAGGCTGGACTTGAGCGGCGGTGCTGACGCTGGCCGTGCCCCTTGCAGTGCAGCTGGCAAACAGCTGGCAAACAGCTGGCAAACAGCTGCACAACTGAGGCTGCACCCGAGAGTAGGAATGAGAGCTGGGGAGCAAAATCTTCACAGCGCTCCGAGCTCTGGCCCGAGGATATTGATTGAAAAAGAGAGGAGTTGGGAAACAGAATCCTCGGTGTCCTAAGGAAAGGAGCAGGAAATAAAGGTGTTCGCAAACGGAATGTTTTGAAGAATTTGCTCATGATTAGGCTGTTCTCCTGATCTAACGCTCTGCAATGTTTCTTTTTCTTTGTTTAGTTGAAGTTTTTCTCTCTTGGAGTTTGCAAAATCTCCCTTATTACTGGCTGCATTTTAGAAAATGTGATAGCTTCCAAAAGTGGTGCTGTAATATGAAAGATGTGTGGGTAGTGTCTGTGAGCTAACCTGCTGCCCCTGGAGAGGAGGATGTTACAGTCGAGTTCAGCGGGGCTGGGATTTTGCTAGGAATATCTACAAGCTCACTTTATTTTTCCTTTCTACCACACCCAGAGAGTTGGAAATCAATGCGAGTGTAAGATGCAAAAGAGAGAAAAGTTGCTTTTATTTTTTAATGCCAGATGTGTACAAATACTTGCTTTTAGTCCAACACATGTATTTCCGATTGAACGAGGACTTCCATTTAATGTAACACAAAAAATTTGTATAATCTTACTGTGTGTCGTTTGCCATAAAGATGGAATTTCAATTAAATTTTTTGGAAGAAATAACTGAGCGGTGTGTCTTTAGTAAGAGCCCTCTGTGGTACTGGCTGTCCTCGCCGGTCCTTTCCTGGTCTCTGTGCCAGAAAGCAGCAGCAGTTGGGCTCGTCCCGGGCAGCGGGTCGGGTCGGCAGCGAGCGGTGCAGCAGTGATTGCCCCTGACGGGGGGGAGGTGATTCCCCGAGCGCACGAGAGGTTCAGGCTCGGGGTGCCTCTGGAAAGAAGCCCTCCAGACGTGTGCCAAACGCTCCCACTGCATGGGGTCTCGGCCAGATCCTATTCAATGTTCGAATGCTCCCTGGAGTAGGGCCTCCGCGCAAACAAGCTCCACTATCAGTTACGCTGACCCTTGGTGGGGGTGACAGCCGCGCAGGCAGGCTTCGGCACGGGAACCCTCCGCCTCTGGCGCAGAGCGTGCCTGCGTCCCTAGCTTTCTGCAGAAAAGGCGCAGTCTGCTCCCGTGTGGGTCAGCCTGTTCAGGCTGGGGTGGGTTACTCCTACCCTGCCTCTTCCGCTCCGTTTCCAGGGTCTCGCTGAGCGCCCGGGACAGCACCAAGGGATGCTGCAGGAGGTGGAAGGGGGGATAAAGCACACGGATGCGTGTGGGGCAGTTTCCTCCCGGTTTTCCAGCCCGGCGCTGGGAGGAGGTGTGGAGTTGAGAGGCAGTCTGCTCCCTGTGAAAACAGGGCTTGGGTGCCGCCTGTAAAACCAGGATCACGAAGGTGGTAACAGATCTGCGCTAGTTTTGAATCCCACCTGTGATTTTTAATTTATTCAGTTATCTATTAACAGTCTCTATGCAGCTTATTTCTTACGTTAAAAATTAAGTGCTTGATTGATTATTTTCTAGAACAGCGATGAGAGTCGTTGTATGCTTAAGCTGGTCCATTAGTGAGCTCTCAGTACTAGACTGCAATGGGGAGAGAGCTGAATGGCTGGGAGATGGAAGAGAGGAGGAGAGCGGTGATTTTACCTCTGGTGTTTCAGTCGGTAGCTTTGCCATTTCGCATTTGGACGGAGGTTTGGCTGAGTAAGCATGGCAGAACTTAAGCAACATCGCATTTATTTGAATCCAAAAGAATCTCTCTAACAGTGTGGAAGGACTGCCTCGCTCTGCCTTTGGAAGGTCACAGCAGTAAGGTATAAAATGGCCAAGCAGCAGGCAGTCTGAGGCGATGCTTACCTGCCGGCTTTTACCTCCTCGTTTCCCAAATGCAACAGCGCAGAGAGAAGCTCCTCTGCGTTCAGCGGGAGGGACGGTGCCTCCGCTGCTCGCGTGGCAGAGACCCTTAGTCTGGCAAGTTCTCGCTCTGCGGTAAATCAGCTTGTTGCTGGTTCCTGCTGAGATTTGTACCAGGAACCGTCACCTGCGGGGAGGCCGCTCGTCCCCCCGCGGCTGCGGGTGGGCTCCAGGCAGCTGGGTGCCCCGCTGGGACCAGCGGCGAGGGTGCCCGCGGGATGCCGCTGGGCGACGGGGGATGCTGCAGGCGCAGGCAGCTGGGGCTTGCAGCGGCTGCACGACACGTGTTTTCCCTGCGCTAATCCCGGGAAGGTATGGGATTGTCTTGGCAAGACGGTCGCTCTGTATTGGATAGAGGGGGGTTTAGGTTGCAGGAGGATGAATACTCACGTCCTGTTAGCAGCAGGTAAGCTGAACTCCCTGCTACCCTACAGCAACCCCTTGGAAACAAAAACCGGCATAGCGCTGCGAGGGCATTGTCAGTGTCCGAGGAAACGGCCCCTCCATTTACCCGTAGCTGCAGGAGTAACGTGTCCGTCGGCTCTCCTGTTTTGCCCCTTTCCTCGTGGCGGGAGGGCCGACCCTGAAACCGTGGCTGACAACCGGGTCCTCGCACCTCAGCAGAGGCCGGTCGAAAGCTTAAACTGATTTGTACGTCCTGGCTGGGTCATCCTGCCCGTGGGGCCACCTGAGCACGTACGGGCTGCGCTGGGTCTTTCACCCTTTGGGAAAAGTGCTCAGCTTTTAGCGATACCACCCCTGGTGCGCTGGGCAAGCGATTTATTTATAATTCATAACTTTCAAGCCCTCACAGGCGAGTTCTGCTTTTGCACATGAAGCACAGGGATTTGTAAATTTAGACCAGGTCTAAAATCTGCCTTTTGTTTTCCTGCTAAATTTGTGCTCATCAGTAAGTGCCAGGAAAAGGTTATTTAATTTGCATCTGGCCGCGCAGCATCCTTTACGTGACTGCACAGAGATGGATCGTCTCCAAGACGCACGGCCTTTTATCCCCCCGGGCTCGGGGGTTGCGTCGGGAGCGGCTGCCCGCTGACATCTGAACCCCAAAGGCCAAGAGATCACGAGGCCATAACGTGGGGAGAAGGCGTCGAAGGTGTTGCTGCCGTTGTTCTCGGAGGAGGGGACGGTGCCGGTGATCACATCCCTCGTGATGGAAAAAGGAAAAGGGGCCAAATATCAGGGGGACAGGGACGTGTTTGGTAACGCACATCAGAACCGCTGCCTGCGGTGACCGGAGTTTCCCACCGGCCCCAAGGACGGCTGCGAGGGCTCGTCCCTCCCAGGGCCAGCCCCACCGCAGAGGATGCGGAGTTCGAAGTCAAACCTCTGTCTCGTTACCTTGATGTCAAAGTACATTATCCACAAAGTACTAAAGAGCAACATTACCTCCTGCTGATTTATGGCAAGGTTTCCAGGGTCTCTCAGAAATGCATGTGAAGACACATTTACACTCCCTAGTGGCGAGGAAAACCTGACACAGCGGCGGAGAGCAGAAAGACTCCGGCGGAGCTGAAAGCATAACCGCCGCACGTTTTCCGCAGTGCCTGGAAAAAGCCATTACAAACAGCAACCTCTCCCCAAACAGCGCTCCCGGGCTGAGCTGCTGGGGCACCTGATGCCGTGCCAGAAAGGCTTTGAAAGATCTCGAACCGCAGAGCAGATGGATGCCGCTGGGAGGGAGAGGCGTGGATGAAGCATCGTCCTCCGACCAGCAGCGGCGGGGGCCGGGCGGCTGGGGCCGCTGCAGCCGGCTGGGGACCGCAGGCGGCGTTGGGTTTGCACCACGAGCGTGCAAACGCAGGGCTGGCCAGCCCGAGGCGGCGCGGTGGCAGAGCTTCGTGTGAGCGCAGGGTTCTGCTCAGCGTGTTCGGAATGGATCTTGGCGTCTGAGATAGTTTGTTGCTATTAATTTTGGCTGGGGTGAATAACTCGAAGTCAATATACTTACTTGAATAATTATGTCAGCATAGCTGTGACCAGAAGACAGCCCGTTAAATTAAACTGCAGCGCTCTGCTTCCGTAACAGCTAAACGGAAGGTATTAAGTGGCGGTTTGGGATTATCGCGCCTATGCCTATGAGTTAGACTAACAGTATCTCACGTTATCCTGCCCAACAACGCAGTTTCCCAGCAGCGCGGCACTGCCTCGCAGCGTTGGTCCGAACAGCAGCTGCTCCGATGGGCACACAGCGCTCAAACTCGGGAAAGTACGGCGAAAAGCGTGTTTCTGTAAAACGCCGACACCGCGGTGAGGGGGCTCAGGCTGCGCAGTGGGGACAGATGGGACTTAAACGTGCAGCAAATCACGCCCCGATGTCCCCGGCAAATCTGTTTGCTAATTGCAGTACCAGGAATTTAATTAAGACCCGGTTGACGCCTGCTGAATGCGCGGGGTCTCCCCACGCCGGCGGGCTGCGGCCGGACCCCGAGGCGGGGAGGAGCCGGTTTGAGGCGCTGGGGAAGGGGCACTGCGGGGGTGGGCTCGTTCCTGCCCTGGGCTTTACCGTCAGGAGTCGGGACTGCCGGCAATACCCCGCCAGCTCCGGAGTTTCAAGCAGGGTTTGTTTAGAGTCGTGTGTTTGTATACCCTCCCTCCAACATGAATGCTTACAGGGAAGAAAAATGCTACTTTTAAAAATAAAAAAAAAAAAAAAAGAAGAAAAGGAGGAGGGTGCTGCCTGGCAGCACATCCCGGGCTGTTGCTGTCTGTCTTCTCTGGCAAACTCTGCCGACTTCGTCACGATCCATCTTAGGTCCAGGTCCCTTCGGAAGATGCCCGAGGCAGCTGTGCATGGAACGTGTTTTCCATATTCCACATTCCTCCAGGAAAATGCCCCACGTTCGGCATGGAGGTGTTGTGGAAATGCCCCGCTCCGGGCCAGCTCCTTCCCAGTGCTCCCAGCACTGATGCCTCCCTGCCTGGTAACTGGTGGAAGCTGAAAAGCTTGCCTGCAGAACATCAACGTCTGCCAGCGGGTTGTTGGAAATGGAGGGGCATCTCGACGTGAGCCCACTTAGCGGTACGGAGACCTTCCCTGATGGACGGACTCAGCACCAATCCGCTGCCGCTCGCCCGGGAGACGCTTTGCCGACAGCGTGGTGCGAGCACCGCTCCTGCCCAGAGAGCAAACGGGGACCCAGCGGTGGGAACCAGGAGCAGACAGCGAGTGCTGTGAATTGTAACCTCGGGAGGGATCGTCAATGCTTAATGGAAATCCGTGATGCCAGCTGACGTGAGAGCAATGCTGCGGTCAGCGCGGCTCCAGGACGTACCGCGTGCCATGGAGGTGAGGAGACAAAGCAGGTTCGGGGCGGAGGGACGGGGAAAAGACCGCGGGATGCAGAGCTGAACGAGGTGTCCCGGGGGGCTTTGGGAGCTTACCCGGGAGTGGCGGGCACCAGAACGGCCTCAGCAGCCATTGCAAACCGCCCCAAATCCAACCGAGCAGCCGCCTCGGCGCTGCAGGATTTGTGATTCCAAGTTGTTCCCACTGTCTGCTCTCGCGGAGAGGACTGTCGGTCCTTCGGTTGGCAGAGCAGAGTCTGGGGGTAATTCACTGCTCCTCGGGGACCCCGTAGCCCAAATCGGCTTGAAGGGGGTTGCAGCTGCTCAGCCGAGGGCGTGCGGAAAGGCCGTGCCCCTTCAAAGGGCGCCTGGCAGAGCCGAGGGGGAGCTGCAGCTCCCGCCTGACGTCCCGGCACGGAGCCGAAATGTCCCAGCGCTGCCGAGAGAGCAACAGCGGGAAGGACCTGGAAAAAGGAGCTTCTCCTTGAACTCTGCACTGGGAGACCAGCCGGCTCCCACGGGATGACTCGGAGGGCCGGACCCTGGGCTTGGTGCGGGCCGACGTTTGTGCGGGAGGTGCTCGCGGGTGCAAGAAGTACCTAATGGCTGCTGGCACTTTGCGTCTACCCGAAATGTCTGCGTACCCGTGAAGGTGTCTGGGGACGAACATAAGCCTCGCCCGGCTGCGCGTGTGCGCGGCGAGTGAGAGAGCGCGCGTGCACAGCTCGTGCCCCTGGAAGTGCCCTTGGGACGGGGTGGGCGCGCTGCCGGGCGCCGGGCTTCTCCCGCGATGACGATGGGGAGGGAGCGGCGAGGCGGAATCCAGAGCCCTCGGTCGTTCTTCTCCTGTCATTTTTAAGGATGATCCATAACGTGTGAACATCACCCGCAATCGAGGCCTAATGACGCTGCTCAAGCGAGCGCGTTGCATTTTCAAGGCAGTCTTAAAGGAGCACTTAAGCTGTAGTGCTGGTGAGCGCAGGGCTGTGGGCTCCGCTCGGGGCTGGCTCTGCATCCTGCGCTGCGCCGGCTCCTCGCAGCCAACTCCCACACGTACTTTTATCGCAGAGTTATTAGGCCATTATGGTCTACGATTGTCTTTTACTGCCTTTGATTTCTTCTGTTGTCAGGCGTGAGGAAAGTGATGTGTAATGTGATCCAAAGTGTTCTTGTTTGTTTTAATCTACTGTTTTAATATATTATGGCTTCCTGCCATTATGCCTTTCTGAGATGGACCCTGGAGTCGCTCGCAGAGGTTTGATACGTGCAGGAGCTGAAAGGCATTTTTCCAGTGGGTACAGCTTATGGCAGGCAGAGCTAGTCTTATTTTTTTCTCCTCTATGTGTGTGCATTGACACGGGTTGTTTCCACCCACACATCGACAATCCCACCGCGGTCTCCCGCCACGCTGCCTGTCACGAGGGGGTTTTTCCCCCTCGTTGTTTTGCTTAAGCACCTCGGTGCCGCATGTCCTAAAAATGTGTGTCCGTGGCTTTGCAAAAGCTTCCGCTGTTTCCCCCCAAAAGAAAGCCAGTTGCCTTATAACCACGCTGTGTAAGCGGGGGCGGCTCCTCCCGCAGCTGGTGTCCAGGCTTTTCCCTGGGGAATCCCCCGGGGCTCCAAACCGGGGCCGCCCTGCAGCCCAGTGGGGGTGAACGTTCCGGGGAGCACCCCGGGGTCCCCACCACGCACCGGGGAGCCCAGCCGGGGAGTAGCGGCACCCTGGCCGCCCCGGGGTGCCCCTGCGTCCCCACGCTGTAAGTGCTGTGTTTTGGTGGTTTTTAACGTTGGTGACACAACGGAGGGGGGTTTAATGCATTTTAACCTGCAAGTACTCCTGTGAGCCCCAGCAGGGTTAAACAGCGGGTCGAGGGCAATTCAGGGGAACGAGCCGCTCCGACAGGGACAGGGAAGTCGATCCTCTCGCCACGGGGCACAAATTCTGCCCTGGACCTGGGGGCAGATGTCCCGACCAGCACCGGGGAGAGCCGCAAGAGGAAAGAGCAGCAACTCCTCTCTCCGGAGGGTTCCGGCTGCTGCCAGCGGCGCAGGGGCGCGGGAGAGGTGCCGGAGGGGCGCGGGGGAGGAGCAGCGGAGGTGGCAGCGGCTCTGCTCCGGGGTCCCCGCTCCAACCGCCGCAGCTCCTGCGCTCCCTGCCCTCGGATGTCAGGGGGTCGGAGGAGGGCGTGCAAAGAACCACACCGCAGCTCTTTAACGCCCTTTTGGGTTCGTACCGGTGTGTTTTGCAGGCCCAGATGTGACTCAGTCCCAGGCCAATAAACTGAGGTGGGTCTCACGTGGGTGCTGTGGGTCCCCGGTGCCACACGGGGTGCAGCCGGTGCCGTGGGTGCCCCCCACGGCTGCCACGTGTGGGCAGGAGCTTCTGCCGGGAGAGCGGGAGGATCCAGAGCGTACAATCCTCCTCGGGTTCCTGGGCTGAGCGCGGTCGCGGCTCCTTGGGAGTGCCCACGGCTGCGTGTGCGGGGGCCTGGCCGTGGCCCCGCGGGGCTGCGTGAGGATGCTCCAGCTTGTCGGGCTGAGCGCGGTCGCGGCTGGCCGCCCCCCTTCGACGGCTCGGTGGGTGATGCCCGGCGTTCGCAGCACCGCTCGCTCCTGCGGCACAGCCCGGCGCCCGCCCAGGCCAGCGGCTTCGGTGCCAGCGTGGGTGGGCACGGGCAGAGCTGAAGGCGTCTCTCCGCCTGGGGGATTTGCCGCAGTCAAAGCGTCTGCAGGAGAAGCCGACGGGCGTGCCGTACCAATATGGCATTGCAGCCCGGCTGAAATCCTGCCACGCGCTCAGGTCATCCTTCAGCTTTTTGTCAGCTTAATGAAACGGGCCCGTTCCTTTCTTCCAGCTGTGCCCGCTGCTAAGTGCCTGGAAAATGCATTCCCGGGGGAATGATCCCGCCGGTGAAAGGGAAGCGACCTACCCCGGCTGCATTAGGCTCAGTGTCATGGCTCCTACCTTTGTTGTTGGTCCAGTGCTTCTGCCCTTCCCGTGGTCGGCCACCCTCCCGGCCGCCATCCCGGGGGCAGTCGCTCCCGCGGCCCCCGCCGCCGCCTTCTCCCGGAGGAGACCCCTCTGCCGGGGCGGTTTGCGGGGGGGGCTGGGGAACACGCACCTAACCCCGCTTCTTCCTTCCCGCTCCCGCCGCGGGGCCGAGCACCGGGCCCTGCTTCGGGCCAGGGCCAGCCCTGCGCGGGTGGGCTCCTTCCCCCCGTGCCCGGGGACGGCGGGGCTCCGTGAGCCGCAGCGTCGCTGCTGCCTGCGGCCTGGCCGGCCCGAGCCGCCTGAGGGGAGCGCGGAGCAGCGCACGCACGGAGGTGCTCGGCCCCGTTCCTGGTGGGGGCGTGGGATTTGGGGACATGGGCTCCATTCCCCCCCTTCCGCGGGACCCCCCGCTGCAGCCCCCGCCGGACGACGAAGGTGGGAAGGAGAGGCGCACGGCAGCGTGCGAGCGGGGCTCTGGGACACAAAATGCTGAACAGGCAGGTCTGCTTGTATTTGCCCCGGTGGCTGCTCAGCAGAGTGAAATGAAGCAGCGGAAATCTAATTAATGGCAGAATCTGGCTCAGCGTCGAGAGAGGGATCTGAGGAGCACGAGCATGAAAACGAATTCTTCTGTGATGTCATTAACCCCAAGGTTAAAGCTCGGTGCTGAGGTTAGATCCCAGATAATAAACCCCACGGCGCCTTTTAACCGGCGACAGTGCTGCAGCCCCCCGCGCGCACCGGGGAGTTCGACGACTCCCCGGCAGCGGCACGGCGTCCACGCGCGTGCGTCGTCCCACGCGTGAGAAGCAGGAGGAGCAAAGGTGCATGCGCGGGGCAGCCTGGGCGCGAGGAGAGCTGGCAGAGGGGTCTGCACGGCGCCCGGGGCGAGGAATCAGCTGCAGGGCAGTGCACGTGCTCCTCTCCGCGCCCTGGTTCGTCCCTGCTCCGTTACAATCCGTTCCTGGCACTCGCTGCACCAGCTGTGTTCGCAGAGGAACACGTCACATCTTTTTTCAAGTACGTTTTGCTCGTACTGGGCCAGATCCTGCCTGGGACGGAGCGTTTTTGGGAGGGGGCCCTGCGTTAGTCTGCCCGTGCTGGGCTCTGCTTCGCCTTGCTGCACCCCTGCCTGGGCACGGCTGGACGCTAGGAAGGCACCTGGAAGAAAAAACCCCACGAACTTTTCATCGCACAAGGAAGCAAAAGTGTTGTTTTCCTCCTTTATTGAACTTTGGCAAATAATNGGGGGGGGTTACATCAATAGCTCTAAATAAAAATTTGAAAGCAATGTAATACTTGTCATTGAGATAAAGGACATCTATTGGCACAAATCATTGAGTAAAAACCCTTTAATGATAAAATAACATTCACTCTTTAGCTACTTTATTCGTCTGAAAAACTCAGCTTACACTCAGTTCAACATATCACCTTCCACAAAGTTAAAAAATGACATAAAATGACATAATAAAATATACCTTAAATTTCATAATACAAGTACCTTGGCAAATTTTAGCAAGCTGGACCATCTACGGTTGGCCCCAGTAGTGAACATTGTCATCGTCTCGCATCCCCCTTGTTGCCGTCGGACTGCGAAACGCGGGTGAGCTCAGCGTGTGGGTATTACAACAACTGCGTGCTGGCTGAGTGGTGTCTGGGACCTGCTAGCGTGAGCGGAGTCTGCCGAAACGAACAGCGAGTCTGCTTATTGCGGAAGAACATATAAAGCTTTCTGGAAGATTAAACACTGTTACAATCATTGACTGTCTTACCAAAAAAAAACCTATTTAAAATTCTTGTATCCATTACTGTCTTTGGCAGATAAATAAGAAAAAAAATAAACAGACTATATTACAAAGCTTTCATTACCACAATCTACTGTATAAGGCCAAATAAAAATATGTTTCTTTGCACTAATGAAAGCACATCTCTAATATATCCTCAATGACAGACGATATAAACACTCTACCGACGTTCCTTCCGATGCCTCGTTAGAAGACTGCGACTTTCGTGCTCCTGTTCCCCGGGCGGCACTCCTCTACGCAGAGTGAAGCGTATTGAGCGGGCTTTACGTCCGGTGCGGTCAGTGAGTCAGGGCGACGTTAAGAGTCCGCGGCCGGACCCGGGTCTAAAGGATGGATTCGCCGGTCCGCTCGCGGTCCTGCCAGACGGGGGTCTGGAGCGTGGAACGGGCGAGGACGCGAGGGACAACGCGCAGGGCACCAGCCCCTTCACGGAATCTGCGCCCGGAGCAGAGGGTGGCGCGTGACGGGGCTGCCGAGCCGGTGCGTGCGCTCGCTCCCGGCGGGACCGGGGGCACCGGCTGGGCTGCGCCCGCAGGACCGGCCCAAGGGGTCTGGCTGTGCCGCCCGGCTTCTCCGTCGCGACCGGCGCCGTGGCTGGGAGAGCGCCGCTGAGCCCAACGCGTCCCGCCGAGCGCCCGCCGGGTCGCAGCA
Source organism: Aramus guarauna (assembly GCA_013400195.1). Lineage (NCBI taxonomy): Eukaryota > Metazoa > Chordata > Aves > Gruiformes > Aramidae > Aramus > Aramus guarauna. Next base: position 1,387,442 of record VXBL01001597.1, on the reverse strand, counting down.
CGCGGGGTGATGGGCCCGGGCGGGGGCACGGCCGGGGCGAGGGACGCCGTGCAGGCTGCCGAGCGTGGCCGGCGCCCCGTGCCGTGCTGCGGGTCTGCCATAAAGCCAAAAATTGACTCCTCTTCCTGGGAAAAAACGCACAGCTCGGCTCCCTTTGGAGCTGGACCTGGCTTTTCAAGTGACTGACTGACCGACTGACTGACTGCCGAATCGAACGGGCTGGGAAAAAGCCGCTGGTCGGGCAAGCTTTTCCTCTAGTAAGAGTCTAATTTCACTGGAATTCAATTTGCGCCTGTGTTTAACACACGGAGAGATGAGAACCGAGGTAAACATCGGTCCTTATCAGCACTTAATCGTAGGAGGCAAAACTGTGCGTGTTTCCGCAGCTTAAATGCACACACAACTGCGCCACGACTGCTAACAGGTAACAGGCTCCATGCATAAATAAATCCCACCAACCCAAAAGACCTATTTTCGAGTTCAAAAAAAAGAAGTTGCCATTAAGAACCACGATGCATCACACTGCTAAGGTTTTGCCTCATGCATAAAAACGGTAGCGCTGATGGGCAGTTGCTAATTATAATACTACACCGTCACACAGAACAATTAGCTGTTCAGACCAAGTAGCACAAATGTAGAAAATAATCTTTTTTTTTTTCTTTTTTTTTTTTTTTTTAAACAGAGCAAATTAACACAGATTGTTTCTTCAGCAAAATATGAAACTGTAAACTTTGGGCTCATTCTGCAACTTTTCCCCAATCTGAAACAAACAAAAAAACCCAACGGGAAGAAAGACTGACGTACATTTTTAAGCGCACCTTTTCCGTCTATTACAAAAGCACAACCTAAAACGTATAAAGCTTTT
>VXBL01001597.1:1362578-1374822 GCA_013400195.1 Aramus guarauna | reverse complement strand
GGGTGGGCTCCGCGGGTGTTTGCGCTCGCATCCCAAAGACCCGCGTTTTCAGAAGGGATTTTGGACGGGCACCTGGTGGTTAGGCCTCGGGGCACCGCGTTCCGAGGCAATCGGCGCGCTCCCCCGACCATCCCAGGCAGGGGACAGGCCCTCCAGTTCACCTGCCTTTCTGCACGGTGCACAGCTTTGAGATGTTCCGCTTTCTGCAAAGCCACCAGCTGAGGAATGCCTTGCTCTGCTGTTACAGCAGCATTCGAATTCACAATGTAGCTGATCTGATGCCAGTCGAGGAAAGAAAATGCAACGCACATCCTCTTTTTGCCCCTCAACAGCTACGACAAAAATGAATTCTTTGCAGAAACATCTCCTGTGCCGTAGCAGACGACAACTGCAGATGACACGTTTTAACAAAACTGTGCGGGCCACTATTCCATAACGTGAGCTCCAACGCTGGGCAATGCGCGGGACAGAGGAAATGCAACCGGGAATTGCTGTTCCTGCATTTAGAATAGATGTACCCCGACGCTGGGACAGCCAGCCGTTTCTCTGACCCGCCCTTCCGAACCCGTATTTAACACAGTTACGGTGGGCGCAGCGGTGAAGGCCGGACACCCCCCAACCCGCCGTGGTAGTGCAGGGGAAAGGACGGCTGAGCAAGCAGAACCCCCCTCCCCGCGCTCCCTCCCCAATTCGCAGCACAACCCCCCTCCACCCGGGGCTGGGGCCGGCCCGGCGGGCAGGAGGGATGCTCGCAGCACCCGTGCCCAGGATGGAGGGGTGGTGGCGATACGGACGCGGACGCGGAGGGACGGGTAGAGCCCCACGGCAGGGGAGGGGGGGTGCGTGGTCCAGCTCTGCTCCCAGCTTCGCCCTGTCTGAGCCAGGACGGGCTGCTCCGCTCCCCACGCTCATCCTGTCCCTCCCCAAAGGGTGCTGCCAACCCCCCAGCCAGGCCCAGCCTCTGTGCGGGAGTTTTATTACTGCCCCAGAGCAAACCCCACTCAAAGGGTTTGACCACCACGGGGGGAAAACCACGTTCGATAGCACAAACTGCCACCGTCCGGCTGAACCTTCTGTTTGCTTGTCTTCTCTGGGAAGAGACCTCCGTGGCCATTTCTTAACCATTTACCAAATTATTTGTGGTTTCTATCCGCTGCTGCAGCGGCTGCTGCCTGAAAAGCTGCCCAGCCGTCAGGCACCTGCAGTGAGATAAACTCCTGACTCCTGCTGGGGACCGTTTGCTTACGGCCTCGCGTNGCCGTGCCGCGCCGTGCTGTGCCGCGCCGCGCCGCGCCGTGCCGCACTGCGCCGGCCGCTCGCCATCACGCTTTGGTACAGGTGCTGGGGGCCGCGGAGGAGCCCCCGGAGCTCAGGTCGTCCTGCCACTTCTCCAGGCTGCGCCGCCGGGCGTTCATGAAGAANTGTCCCAAATCCTACAGCCCTCCGTAAGGTCCCACTTTCACGGGGTCTCTCCCCGAGACGTGACATCGGGACTTTCCGAGATGCAAGGGTAGCAGTACCTCTGCCGGGGCCATGCGTCCCTCGTCAGCAATTAGCTCTCCACGCCTCCCTGGGTCACATCCAGGCAGTCCCGTGCAGCCTGGGCTCCAGAGCCACCCAGCAGCTCCCGCCTGGTGCACAAGGTTTAAGGACAACCAAAGCTTCTCCCCCCCCGCCTGCACCCCCCGGGCACCTCCCAGCCCTGCAGAGCCACGGGCCGCCGCGCAGCTCCATCCTCTTCGTCGCTGCTGCGCAGCCGAGGCTTGAACCGCGACGACGGCATTTCCCATAAGTAAACTCGGAAGCTGAACCCCGGCACGGCATTGCAGGGCTCCCCACGCGGGCTCTTCACAAGCCGGTCCCGGATGAGGTAACGCGTCCCCGCAGAACTCACCCGCGGAGCTGCGGCTTTGCTGAGCCACGCTGGCTGGTCTGTCCCCCGAGGCGTGCCGGCGGCGGTTACCAGAGCCTGTCTCCTGGAGGGGACTTCGGGCTTCCGCAGCGGCCGGTCAGGCACCGGCTGCCCTTGGGGCTTCTCCCCCTCCTCCCGCGGGGCTCGGCCCAGCCTGACTCCTGTCAGCACCCCGGGGTGCCGTCCCCTTCTCCCGCCACTCCGCGCGGAGACCGCCGGGGCTCCGCCACGGCTGCAGCCCGTCGCACGCCGGGGATGCTGCGGCAGCCACCGCCCGGCAAGGCTGTGCAAGGGGGGTCTCCAGGCACGAAGCCAGCGGCGCTGTCTGCAGACCCAGCCCGGGATCTGGGTTCATCCGCCTTTGGGGTACAGCATGCCTGTCGCAGCGCCGGCCGCGAGGACAAAATAGACTCAAATACCCGCCACTGCAGACCCCTTTTAACACAGATGTCTGTCTTTTATTGCAGAACAAACCTCCCCTTCCTCCTCAGATCCTCCTTCTTGCCCTAAAGCCTGACGCTCTGCTTTGCTGGGCCAGCCTCCCCGCTCCCCAGCTCGCTCCGGCCCGGAGCGGGGGGTGGCCGGCTGGGAAGGGCTGCGCTGCCAGCGCCGACCCCTCCCCGCAGCATCTCCCGGGGCCAGGGGCGAAGCCAGCCAGAAGCGCCCGGCAGAGCTCAGGTCGGGCAGGGCAGCAGCGCCGGACCAGCGCTGTGCCAAGCGATGCTAATGGATCCTGAAACAAGTCAGTATTAATAGCCGGGCTGTATTTATTAGCACAGCGAGAACATCAAGTGCTGAAACCAATACCGCTGCTGTAGCATACCCAGGTTTAAAAATAGCCTGATAAGGCTGTCTGCACAGGGCAGTAAGATAAAAAAATCCATATGTTGACATGGTTAGGTAATGTGCTGGGACAAAATAAGTAGAGTGAATTGATAAGTGGACGGGTTTTTAAGCAGCCCTATTAAATAATTCTGCAGGTCTAGAGAGTGAAATGAGAAGCAAAAAACGAAGCTCAGACCGTGGCAATGTCTGTAATCACCCGCAGCCAGGGCCGTACCGTCTCCCTGTGCCCGAGCACGGCAGCGCCGGGAGCCTGGCTCAGCCGGGCACGTGAAAGCCCACGCCGGTCCGCTTGGCTTTGTGCACGGGACGCCAGCTCTTAGGATTCCTGCAGGAAACGGGAATATTTTGGTGGCGTGGCCGGTCCGGATCCCTCTCTTACCCGTCCTCAGGTGGGCCAAAATGTAAGAGGAGGGTGCTCCGGAGAGTCGGGTCCAAACCCAGACAACGGGCTGGGGTGAGCGTCCCGGAGCGGCTCGCCTCTCCCCGAGGCAGCGGCACCAGCACGGGGACTGTGCTGGGACCCGCGGGAGCTCCTGCGCGGGCACACCGAGGCGTCCGGCCCAGCCCCAGCCGCGTCCCGATGGCTGCACTCGGCTCTCCGGGGGTGGTGAGCCCAAAGGCATCACCGGGAGGAACGTGGGCTCTCTGACTGCACCTCTAACACGCTCCGCAGATAACGTTTTACTGCCTGTCTGAGGTGAAACCCAGGTTTTAGGCCAGATTTGCGCATTCGGCGCTTTACTCTGCCTTTTGTCTGGCATCCAGGCGGCGGTGTCCCCAGCATCTCTGCTGCAGTTTCTAATAGGTTCCGGGACACTGGGAAGAGCCTAGTGTTTCCTAACATCACTAATTTATGTCGAGGTACTCTGCGTTTTACAGTTATTGGTATCTTATAATAAATAATGCAAAGGTATGTGCTTTTCGATGCATTCAGTAAATACTTTCCTTGAACTGTTAAGTTTGCTCTTGAAAAGGCACCATAAAGGCAAATGTTGTGCCTTGACATGCATTTATCAGAAGAGGAAAACGGAGTGAGCGCTCTAATAAAATAAAGTTATTGTCCAGGAAACCTGCCTACAGAAAGAGAAACGTTTTAATAGTAGGGGAAGGGAAGTGGCCATCTTGATTCCAAGAACAATTTAATTTATTAACTGCAGTTAATACTGAACATACTCTATGGAACAAAATGGACAACGGGCAGGAATTGGAAGCAACAACTGTGAAAAAAAAAAAAAAAAAAGTAAAATCTTCCCTTTTCTTCTACACTGGACTAAAGGCACTTTGCATAGAAACACTATGGACAGAGCTCGGAGAGAGATCCCAGCTGACCAAAGCGGGACGGCAGGGATTTGAAGGGCGGTGAGAGCGGTGCAGAGACCTGGCACCGCACTGCGGGGCCGTGTCCCTCGAGGGGGGGAGCTTGGTCCTGCAGCTAAAGCTAAGAGAATATTTTAAAAATGTTGCTTTAAAAGACAATTAGGTATGGCTTCAACAAAAAAGAATAAAAGAAAAAAAGCAGGCGGAGTGCGTGCCGAGAGGCGGGAGGCGTCAGGCGAGGCACCAGGAGATGACGGGAAGGAGCCCCAGAACCTCTGCAGTTCTCGGCGCTAATAAGGTTCCTCTCCACGAAGACGACAACTATTCCGATGTTCAGCCTTAAATATGCAAGAGGCTCCATTGATTTGTTATTAGCGTGGTTGCAAGCCTGAGGTTAAGCATGCGCTGAACTGTTTCGCTAGATCCCGGCGACAGTGAGAGCGGGGGCGGGCGGGCAGTCGTCCCCCCCGCTGAGCAGACAGAGCAGCCCCCAGAAAGCCTCCCCCAAGCCCACCCTTCCGCGCCAGCCTTCGGCAGACGGGCAACGTGCCGGTGCCGGTGCCGGTGCCGTGCCGTGCCAACCCCGCTGCTCAGCCCGCCCCGGGGGGGCAAACCCGGCCATCGGTGCGTCCCCTCCGCAGGCAGATGCCTCGCCGCGAGCGGGTGGCGGGGGGAAGGACGCGGCCTCCGCTCACGTCTGCCACGGGGTCCATCGTGTCTTGGGACAAACCTCTCTTTCTCGAAGAAAACTCGCTCTAAACTGCCCGCGTTCAACGGCTTGCAATAGAATTCATATCAAAAAAGAATGCCATCGCACCGCTCTGGTGCGCCTGTAACCAGGAGCGGTAGTGACTGATGTGTTCCGCATCAGTTCCAGCACCGGCAACCCCGTCTGCGTGAAAGGGATCCACGGGAAAATGGTGATTTTTAAAATTTTATTTCTGCAAGCCCATCTGAGTTTTAGGTTCCTTGTGAACTTCACACCCTTCTAATTTCAGCTCAAATTTTTTTGTCACTGAGTATCATTAAATTGAATATTTCTACTAACAGTTCATTTGTCTTATTTTCTGCAACAATAACTCTTGTTTCCCAGCCCATGCATTACAAACAGCTATAGATCCTGAGGAAGATCTGGAAGCATTTCAGTTGATGAGCATTGCCTTTAAAACGTCCGTTTATAAGGACCGAAGCAGGGGGACGTTCACTCTGTCCTAAAGAAGGATGCACGGCAACTACCAGCGAAAGGCAGCGGACTCACCGCGGGGGGTCTCCCCTCTGCCCCCCCGCACGAGAGCGCTCAGCGCCCAGGAGCTGCCGTGGTGCCCAGTGCCCGGAGCAGCCCTGCCCCTGCCCGCTTGAAACCCAGCGGTTCAATCAGACCATTTGGCATTTTCTCCTGACGTCCGTTTTCACTGAAAGACATCCACCGCTAACGGCTGAAACCACGCGCGGCTCGGAGCGGCCACTGCGCAGTGCGTGACGCTGGCCTCGCGAAAGCCAGGAGCGGCCTTGCACGTCCCGACAGGCAGCGACAGCTCCTGTCAGCCGCTTACGCACGCGCGGAAAGACCAGTCCTTTTTATAGAACCTGCCTTTGCCGCGCGGAGGCCACGACGGATTGACGCGGAGCTCGCCGCTGTGGCTGGCGGCACTGCCCGAGTCCTCGGCCAAATCCCACCCTGCGCAGCCGCGCGGGGTCCCTGGGGAGGGGAGCTGCTGGCAGAGCCGGGTGGCTGGGTGCTGCCCGTGACCCGTCTCAGCGCGGCTCTCAGCTAGCGGTACCCGCAGAGCCGGGGGGTGCGTGCTCCCGCACATGCCTCTGGTGGCGAGTGCGTCCCGAGAAAGGCCGCGTCCCGCACCTGAGAAAGAGGGACGGGGACCGTGCCGCTGGCACCGGGTGCAGCACACTCTGCTCGTCTGCGTCAGCGCTGCCTGGAGCACGCTGGTGGCACGCGTGCCAACACAAGTGATGATTGCTCAAGCAAGGGACGAGCGTTGCTGTGAACCCTTCCGCTGGCCAATGCCACCGCGGCCGGAGGTGCGGGGAGCCGGGGACGCGACGCCCAGAGGTGCGGGAGCTGCTCTGTGAGCCCTGGGGGCACGGGGCTTTGCCAGCCGGGCTTTGAGCCCACCCAGAGCGAGCTGCCGAGCCTGCAGCCCCGTCCCTTTTCTCTTCCCAGAGCCTGACACCGGTTCCCTTTGGGTGCTGGAAACGCTAATGAAACCGCTCCCGTGATTGTCCGTCCGTCCTGTGAAGCACAAAGATGGTGCAAGCCCAGCTTCTCATGCCAACCAAACCCCAGCATAAATCTGACGTCCATCCACGTCCCCTCCAGGTAGCTCCGCTTGTAAACGGATTAGGCGAGGGGGTTTTAACCAGAAACTCCGGAGGACCATTTAGCAGGCTGAAGTTTCTCAGGGCCGTGGTCTACTTTTGCTGAAAAAAGCCTCCCTTTGTCTTCACCTCCTCTAAATTTGGTTCCCCGCAGCTTCGCAAGTTAACTAACACCCTCGGATAATCACCAGTGTTATGGTGGTTTTACTCTAACGGCAAAAGTTACTTTGGAGCTAGGAAACACATAGCAGGCGCTAAGGAGGAGACAGGTAGAGAACAATATTCCCTTAATCCAGCAGTAAGTCATTTCCAGCGTCCGTAAGGATAAACCATGAATATTGATCTCCCGTACGTGGTTTCATGCGGGTGTAGTACAAAGTCAACTAAAGCCAGTTATCTGTCTGAGGGAACTAAAAAAATGTTCCTCAATTTGATTCTGGCGAGAATGCAATGTGAAGGCAATTTAATTATGCTCGTAATACCGAACACAATGAAATGACCATCAGAACGTTTTCCAAAGGTTTAAAATGTTTTGCTTTCGCTATGATTCACTTAAAGCAACCTCTTGTACATCTGTGTTACTACAATCTCTTAAAAACTAGGCCTCAAAAATCAATTTGATTACCTCTCTGAATTAAGTATGCACAAATGAAAGCAATTGAGATCAATACAAATTAGGTTAAGTACTCCACTGTGTACCAGATCATTATGTAACAAGAAACAATTGGAAGGAAGATGCAAATAATCCCATCGTCGGGGCGCGCCGCCAGCGCGCCTTCACCTGCGCAGTTCCGGCTGCTGGGCGCACGAGCCCCCCCGATCTTTGCGATCCCCGTGACCGCCCTCTGACGGCGTCCGTCCAGGAATCCAGCACACGCCCGCAGCGGAGAAGTGCGGCACAAGGAGCTAACTCCGTCCTTCCAGAGGAGATCCGCCGTGACGGGAGAAGATCACTTTGCTCGCCCGAGCCAACCCTCCCGCAACGGCAGGACGTTCCCTACACCGCGATTCCGTTTGGCGGTGCAGGGATTCCTACACGGCTCCGAGAAACCAGCACACAACCCCACTGTTTCCTGCCGGGAATGTGTTTTCTTGGTACTCGACCTGACTTTTCTCTCAGTTCTGTCACAGAGGGAACGCCTTCCTCTCTCTGGGTCCTGCATCCTTCAGCTATTTGAGAAGAAAAGATGAATGGGTTTGGGGATTTGGTTCTTTTATATTGCTTTCTGGCAGGGAGCAGGTCTCAGGCTATTTGTGTCAAAGCTCTTGTAAATCTGCTGGGTGGCTGAAATGGGGCTGTAAATTCTGCAGGGCAGGGGCTGCTTCCTCGCGTGCAGCGCTGCGACGCCCGCCTCAGTGCGGGATCTCTGACGAGGGCCTCTAAGTGCTATTGTAATATACTTCCATCATTAATACAGAATAATAAATAATTGATGGGATAGGGCCAATTTATTGCACTCCAGGGTGAGGATGAGTGGAGGCTCGGTGAGCGTGCGGTACAGTGTCAGCGTACTCCTCGTCACCGAGCGGCTGCGAGCTCTCACTCGCACTGAGGCCGTTTCGGCAAGGCAGCCCCCCAGTTTCTCCTCCGCGGCCGAGGCGGAGAGCGGCCCCCGGCCCCCGGTATCCAGCCCTCTTCACAAACAGGCTTTGCTGTGAGCTGCAAAAGGACCGGCCCCCATTTCTGACAGATTTCTGTTCCAGAGCTGATCGTGAGCTCGTCAGATCTCCTTGCCATCGGCTCTCCCTCCTGCCGGGAACACCATCCCGCTGGCACAAGCTCGTGCCGGAGCCTTGTTGCAGGGCCGGCACTTAGGAGTCTTCCTTCTCCCCGCGGACTCCGTTTTTCACAGGGAGGGGTGCAGCCGCCCACAGTTCCCCGTCAGACCTCTGGTCCCGGGCGCAGCGACACCCCTGGGGTACCCTGCAGGGCGCCGACCCGGTGGCGTGGCGAGGGGCGGTGGGGCTGAGGGACAGACGGACAGACGGACACACACCCTGCAGAACTGCATCAGGTGCCAAAGCACACTTTGCTGGTTGGAGTCGCAGCTGCTTCCAGGAGCAGAAGAGAAGCAGTAGCATCTAAATGCCGTCACCCAAACGATGAGCAGTGTCACCCCGTCTGCAGCACTGACGTACCGCTCCCCGGCACCGGGGACCAGACGGCTCAGGTCCTCTACCCAGTCCCGGCAATCCACTGGATCCTCCAAACGGCGCTCTGCGAGTCCTTCCCTTCGAACGCCTGGGAGATTTACGTTTCCTCTCGTGCTGGAGATTCTCCCTTTTGAATCCCAGAATAGTTTCCAGCTGAATGATGACACTTTTCCGTAAGGAGGATTTATATTGCCTTCGTGCGAGCACAGAGCTGAGACCAGACCTTGCCCACAGCGAGCGCCCTGCCTGTTGCGGCAGCGCCTGAGAGTGATGCGCCAGCGCATCCCCTCGGGTACCGGGATACGCTGTCACCTTCTCCCCCTGGAGACAGGGAACTGCTTCGGGCATCTCTGCCAGGAAACGGCGGGGAGTTTAAAGTTGAGGTAGGAGAGCAAGCACTGAATAGGAGTCCGAAATGTTAGAGTGGAGTAGAATTTGCAACCTCCTGCCGCCCTGCTTTCTGCAGCTTTCCCGCGGCTACGCCGCGTTGACGCCCTCCTGCAGGTCCCTGCTGGCACCTCACACTTACAAGTCGGAGTTGTGAGCTGAGTCCCATGGGCCCTGCTGCAAGGGCAAGCATGGGTCTCGTGGGTTCCCGCTGCGTGCCTCCAGAACCAGCCTGTTTTCAGAAATTCTGACTCACGGGAGAAAGCAGGAAGCGATTATTTCCTTTTAATGGCTATTATGGCTAGGGTGCAATTACGAAGAACAGGAGAGGACAGGAGCAAAGCCCTGATGACTTAGCTGGGAAAGCCAGACCCGTGCCCTCTCCCGGCTCCCCGAGCTCTCCTTGCACTTCAGACGACGACCGCTGAACACAGAATGCAGGAGCAGGCCTGGGAGGAGCGATGCCACAAAGCCAGGCTCCCGTTTCCTTCTTCCCAGGAGCTCACTTCAGCAGGAGAGCTAAGCGTCCCTCCTCCCCGAGCACCAAGCAAGTAGCGTGTGGAGGTGAGGAAGGGAGCGAGCTCCCTCCAGGCGGGGGGCCGGGGGTCTCCCCCCGCCGCAGCAAACATGCTGCCGTGCAGCTGGCGGATGGGAGATGGGGTGGCTCCTCAGCAGGCGGTGTGGGTGGAAGCAGTCCCTCCAGAAGTGCTCCTGTCACCCCAGTGGTACGCGCTAGCTGACCCCGAGCGCCGCTCCGGCGTCGGGTCTGCGCGGCCGTGCCCCACAGCACCCCTCTTCTGTGGTGCACGGTCAGGATGTGAGAGGAGAGCCAAGACGCTGCACCCTGGCAGGATCCGGGCCGGACGGAGGAGAGATTTGGCACTAAAGATGCCAGAAGGCCAGGGGAAAAGCTTTGGGAGCTGATACCTAATCTGCATGAGCCTCCTCACGTCGGCAGCCCGTGGTCGGGGCTGACACTGGTGGTGCCACTGGTCCTTAGCAGCGACAGCTGGAGGAAAGATGCTTGTGCTGTGACGCTGGCTGCCGAGGAAAGCAGCGGTGTCCTCACCTGATACGGGAACGAGTGGGCTTGATAAGCACAGAGGAGAAGGAAAAGGGAGAAGAAGGTGTGTGGGAAGCTCTCCGAGGAAGACTTCCTCATGTTCTTCCTTTATCTTCTTCAGCGGTGTGCTGCTTGCCAAAGCTTAATGCCTCAGCGCAGGCCCCCGTTCTTAAATGACCATTATGACAAGATGAGATCTGCTGGAAAATCACCACTACTCATAAATATGTTCCCTGCTTACTTAGAGATATTTTGGTCTCGGAGACAATTTGCGTTTTGGGACACTGCCAGCCTCTATCGCTTGTCTAATAATTCCTTTGTGCAGCATTTACCAGTGCTTTGAGTCCCCTTTTTTCACAATGGAGTAGTTTGATTTTATAGCTCAAAACCCCCAAACAACCCCAAAACATGCCAATTCCTTTTTCGATTGCATTTCTATCTGCCATCAGTGAGTTGTCTGGTTGATCTTATCACTGAACCCATTTGAGATCAGTCTATTTTGTATGATTTCTGCGTACTAAAAATCCTCTATAAATCAGAGAGCCTTTTATGCAAAAGTCTGCAAGATTGATAGAGCCGGATACAAAATCTTTTACCCTGGAAAAAAGAGATGTATTATCTGTCCCATTGGACATAATGCCTTCTCTGCATATTCAGCTCCAAAATATGACGGGGCTTTTTCTAGAGAAGACAGGAGACAAGATAGGAGTCTTAAATACAAACAGATTGCTATCAGAAGAAAGGGAGAATTTTTTTTTTCCGTGTCTAGCGGGGATAAGATGAGAAGCAAAGGATTTAAAAGACAAAAAGGGAGATTAAGGCTAGTCATTAAGGATTTTTTTGTACCTGTAAGCCCTGGAAGAGATTGCCTAGGTAGCCTGAGAAATCCCCATCACCGGGGATTCTTGAAGAATGGGGCAGACTGTCAGGACAAGTGATGTCTCGAGTCCTTTTCAGCCCTGCTTTCCCTGTTAGATTAATTCTCTGTGCACCTGCACAGCCCTGTTTCCACTCTGAAGGGAGCCACAGGGGAGCTCCTCTGATGCGAGGAGTCTGCTACTTTTAGTGCTTGGAGACTCGGAATAGACGGCTTGGGCTACTTGGCAAGAAGCTTGTCATCTCTGAGCAATGTCTAATTGGAAGGGATGAAAAAGCCACTTGCAACTAGTGGATGGTAGGAACGTCTGGGACAAGGTTTTGTGAATAATACGAGGGATGAGTCCTAAGGATGAGCAACCGGGGCCATGGTGCAGAAAAAAGGGCAAAGTTTGAGTCAAAACACCCCTATAAAGAGCGAGGGAAGAAACAGCACCAGTTACTAGAAAATAATCCTTTTGGCAAAAATGTTCTCTCCTTTATGTGCTCCTCACCACAAATAAATTCTGGCAGTTTTCAGATGCAGAGCAATATTTGAGCTTGGGATATTTCAGTTCAAATGGCGATAGCCAAGACATACTGGGAAAAAAAGACACTGGGAAAAATCTAATAAGGAAATAGTGAAGAAAAGATTGGAAAAGCTCAGAATGAGTTACACATGTTGATAGACTAATTGTTTCTTAAAAAAAGTAGAGGGGAAAAAAATATAGGAAAGCATTTAATGACAAATGTGGTCGGATTTATCTCTATCAACCAATCAAGAAACTGGGAATAACTGGTTGCTTAACAAAAATGGTATTCAAATTTCTGCAGAGCAGAAATGTCTCCAGTGCCTTCAGGAATAATGTGGAACAAAAAGATAGGGCAGGATATTATTTCAGAAAGTTGGTACATGAGAAATATAATTTATCACCCAGCCCCACAATTTACCGCATGGATTGTTCAAACATAACCACTAATCTATATCTGAAGAGAGTGCTAATATTTCAAGCCACTAAGCACCTTTCAAAGAATCTTTATGTACCTGTATATTTAGTTCAACGCTAAGAAATAGTTTTATATATAGCTAACGCACTTGATACAGATGTTATTATGCCTTCATTTTCGGCTGTATCTACAGACAAAACAGCCTCAAAATCCAGAGAAAGCAGCATGAGGGACAGCACAGAGAGGCAGCGGACAGATGGACAAGGACAGACGGACACGAGCATCCCCCTGTACACAGCCCTTCTCTCGCAGTCAGCGGCTGCACCGGGCTCCCCCGGCTGGGGAGGGGTGAAGGGCCCCGTGGGGCCCACGGCACCCGCGTGGCCCTGGTGTGGTGGGGTGTGGGGCCACGGGCCCCCGCTCCCCCC
>VXBL01001597.1:1334319-1348174 GCA_013400195.1 Aramus guarauna | reverse complement strand
GGGGGGGGGGGGGGGCTGCCGCCCACCGTGGGGTTTGGTCAGAAGGCGTCAGGACGGATGTGCCATCCTCAAGGTCAAGGGCTGCTGTGCTGTGGCGTCCACTGGGACCGCAGGTACACCTCACAGCTAGCGCGGGGCAATCTGTCCGTCCCACCAGTGACGGAAGCGGGCTGTGAGATGTTCTTGGGAACGTAATTCGGTTCCGTGAGCCAGCACCCTGAGCCAAGCTGCGTACTCATTTACGTGCTTTGTAACACCACAGATTTCACGGGTGTGCAGAATTTGATCCATCGCACTAAGCTTATTGTGCTGCGTAATGAAATAGAGGGAGCAATAACCAAGACCTTCGCCAACTCTTGTGATGAAGTTTTCCGGTGAAACCTTTTGCTGGAGGCCAGGTCCCCGGAAAAGCTGACCTGCTGACGTGCGGAGCGCAGGCTCTGGTGTCCGAGAGGTAGCCCTCAATCCCTGCCCGTCTGCTGCGTGCTGCCAGGGCCCGGCTGCCCACGCTCAGCGCTGCTCGCAGCACCCGCACGCAGCGACCGGGAAGGTGGGAGCCTCTGAGAGGCAGAAGAGCAGCAGATGCTCAGCACGTCCGGCAGCCGCCTCCAGACGGGGGGCTCAGGGCACAAGCCCCCTGAGCAGGTGCAGGGAGAGGATGAGGAGGGTGCTGGGAGAGCATCTCAGTCACAAACTCTCCAGAAATGCTCTGCGCAAGCCAGTATTTGCCGATGGCAAAGGGTAGGTATAAAAAAAGTAGGACCGCTGTCCGAAAGCCCGGGGCACAAGTGAAAGCCAGCGAGCGAGGGAGGTCGGAAGCACCAGTAAAACTTCCTGTGAGTCGCTAACGGCGAGAAGGCACCCGAGGAGAGACGTGGTGCCGCTCTGCCGGAGGGAAGGCTGGCAGCGGGGAGCAGGGCTGCTACCCCGTCCCGGTGGGAGCAGCTGTCAGGAGGGGTTCTGCGGGGCTCTGTCCTCGCCGGGTGCTAACCCCCAGTTTCGTTAGCAACGGGCACGGCGGGGCAGAGCGTTTATGGAAGTGGTGGGCAGCACTCAGCCGGGAGGAGCTGAGCGTGCCGCAGGACGGGACGAGCGTTAGGAAGGATCCCGCCGTGCGGTAAGGAGCGGCCCGGAGGAGCACGGTGGGGAATTGCTGCTTGTTTCACGCCGATGGCTGTAGCTCAGCATTCACCCATACAATGTGTCTGGGAGGCAGTTACTCCTGCGCGGGGATTTTTGACGGGGCATTTTTGGTGGTATTTGACATCAGTTTCACCGGCAGAAAAGACGCCTGGAGCTTGCACGAGAGCTGTGGGCAAGGAGTAAGTGGAACTCCAGCTACCAGCTTGAGGTGAACAATGTGTAAGTCCCACTCATCCCAGCACTTAATACTCGTACCCGGCCGGAGGCGCGTGGGGCCAGATGCCCCGGGGCGGCTGTCGGGAGCGGGGTGCCCAGGACCCAGGGTGCCCAGCACCCGGGGTGCCCGTGCCTTCCCCCTGCACGCAGACCCCGGGGCACCCTGACAGCTGCGCGTTTTATTGCACCGCGTGAGCTGGGGTTCCCTTCTAATCTGGGGTCTGTCCCTGCGATGGGGACCCCCATCCCCCGTGGAAAATCCCACCCGCAGAGACCCCGAATTTGGGCACTTTTGTGAAAAGGGGACTGTGCTCCCTTTTGACGTGCGCTGGGTCTTGGATAATTATTTCAGTCGGATTATTGTCGAGCTGGTAAGTGTGCTTGAATCTGTGAATAGTCTCCGTATTTACCCACTCAGAGGGAAAAAATCCCTTATAGTGGGAGAGAGCATTAGCTGTTTGGGCTCGTTAGCATGAAGGGTCATTTGTGCTCATCAGCCTGGTGNGGGGCAGAGCGTTTATGGAAGTGGTGGGCAGCACTCAGCCGGGAGGAGCTGAGCGTGCCGCAGGACGGGACGAGCGTTAGGAAGGATCCCGCCGTGCGGTAAGGAGCGGCCCGGAGGAGCACGGTGGGGAATTGCTGCTTGTTTCACGCCGATGGCTGTAGCTCAGCATTCACCCATACAATGTGTCTGGGAGGCAGTTACTCCTGCGCGGGGATTTTTGACGGGGCATTTTTGGTGGTATTTGACATCAGTTTCACCGGCAGAAAAGACGCCTGGAGCTTGCACGAGAGCTGTGGGCAAGGAGTAAGTGGGACTCCAGCTACCAGCTTGAGGCGAACAATGTGTAAGTCCCACTCTCCCCAGCACTTAATACTCGTACCCGGCCGGAGGCGCGTGGGGCCGGACGCCCCGGGGCGGCTGTCGGGAGCAGGGTGCCCAGCACCCGGGGTGCCCAGCACCCGGAGTGCCCGTGCCTTCCCCCTGCACGCAGACCCCGGGGCACCCTGACAGCTGCGCGTTTTATTGCACCGCGTGAGCTGGGGTTCCCTTCTAATCTGGGGTCTGTCCCTGCGATGGGGACCCCCATCCCCCGTGGAAAATCCCACCCGCAGAGACCCCGAATTTGGGCACTTTTGTGAAAAGGGGACTGTGCTCCCTTTTGACGTGCGCTGGGTCTTGGATAATTATTTCAGTCGGATTATTGTCGAGCTGGTAAGTGTGCTTGAATCTGTGAATAGTCTCCGTATTTACCCACTCAGAGGGAAAAAATCCCTTATAGTGGGAGAGAGCATTAGCTGTTTGGGCTCGTTAGCATGAAGGGTCATTTGTGCTCATCAGCCTGGTGCTGAAGGAGGTGGGGGGAATTCTGCCGGCCGGNGGGCTGGGACCATGGGATGCAGGGCTGGGAATGAGGGATGTGGGGCTGGGACCGAAGGACGCGGAGCTGGGAACACGAGAAGCAAGCGAGCCCGGCCGGGTGGACGTTGGGGTGTGCCCCAGCCGGGGCCCTCCGTGGAGATCCGTACGCCCGGCGCGGTGCTGAGCAAAGCACACGCCACGTCGTCCAGGAGTGTCTGTCACGGGGGTCCTGAGGGGAACCGCCAGCGGGGGCCCGGCACCAAAACCTCTCTCCCGACCGCCTCCTGTTAGCCCAGCACCTGAAATAAAACGTGGGCTGCACGAAGCCGAGCGCGTATTTTGCTAGGGTGGCGTCCCCGTGGCGTGCTTTCCTACAACCTGGGCACGTTTCCAACCCCACAGCGTAGCCTTTGACATACAGAAAGCTTGTGGATGCATCCGGTGCTCCGGTGCTCAGCAGAGCGTGCCCACAGCGCGGAATCCCTCCCGGCGCGGGCGCGTCATGATCATCGGCGGTGGGCAGGTCGGGGAATAATCAGAAGGAAGAAGCGGACACAGCCGGGTTTTACAGACTTTCAATGCACAATAAAACATTTTATTTAAAAACAACGCATTCAAGATTGTGTTTTGGCACATGAGTCAACGTCGCAGGCACATTCACACCAAAGAATCACATTGCTGAGAGATCCCAAATGAATCGGCGCGTTGTTCTCCGCAAACGATGCTCGTGACGAGGATGCGGTGCTCCGCCACGAGAAGAGCCAGGGCGCTCGCTGCTCGCCGGCGTGCCCACCCCTTTGCAGGCACGACGCGCCGTGCTGGCCGCGCTCGGGCCTCGGCGCTGGAGCCGCGTCCGGTACGGAGCACGCCAGCCCGCCGGCCCGATCCCGGCCCCTCCGGCACCGCGGGGGCTCGCTCTCCGGGGGAGCGCGGCTGAACAGCAGCTTCGCTTGCAACGTCTTTCGCACCGCCTGCGGCCCTGCCGTTCACCTCAGACCGCGCCCTGGCCCTTTACGGACATTAGCCATTTAAAAATAAATAATGCTTTTAGTATGGCTGTTAAATAATGAATCCTTTATTACAATTATGGCATTTTTTTTTCCTTTTTTAAAATATTTATCTTTTTTTTATTGAAAACAACTCCATCAGGCATTGAACTGTATAGCCATTAGAATAAAGACACATTCATTTACAGAAAACCTGCTTTTTTCTAACCAATCTGGTTTTGCAGCCTCCATTCACCGTTAGCTATCTTTCACAAACGCTTGCTTTTTGGTATGCTCCACAATTAAAACCGGTAGCCAAAATGACTTTGCTTTCGCGCTACCGTTCACTGAAGAGATGCAAGCAACGCAAATACGACCCCGCGATGCATAAGAAGAGAAGGTTACACACCTATTGCCACTCCTATGTACACCCCCTCTCCACCGCCCTGCCCGGCAGCCCGCTCCCCCCCACCGCGGCACCCAGCCCCGAGCCCCCGGTGAGGGTCCCCGCCGCGGCTGTGAGCCCTCGGCGCCCGNAGGCGGATTTTGGGCCAAGCGGAAGGGAAGAGTCCCGCCAAGCAGGGACCGGCACGGGCAGGGGGGAGCAGCTCGCTTACCGAACGGAAAGGCACCTTCTGCCCCGGACTGGCAGCCACAGGAGGCCTCTCCTCCTCGGCCGCCGCCTCCTCCGCACCCCTCGGTCCCTCTCTCTCCGTCAGACCCCACCACCCCATCGGCAGCCCCCCGGGAGCCGCCGAGCCCGCCCCTTCTCCGCGGGCCCCTCTGAGCTGAGGGACGCCAGCCAGCGCCCCGCTCTCCTCCTGCTTCCCCCGCCTCCAAGGGACACCCCATTTGCCGCAACCCCGGACAGCCGAGTGCCGTCCGGCCAGCGCCGTGCCCCTATCGCGAGGTCCAGCCCGACCTTTGGGAAAGAGCCCCGGCTGACCGCGCGGCACCGGCACCCTCCTTCCCCGCGGGGCGGCGGAGCCCACCCTGGGCACAAGCCGCCCTTCCCCGCTGGTCCTTCTCGAAAAGCAGAATTCCAAGAGCATCTAAGAAAACAGGCGAAAACAAAAGATGCACGTTTTTAAGACGGTTTTCCACATTGCTACAGCTCGGACAAAAAATATTGATACTAAGAAGCAATTTACTTTGGGCTGTATTGCGCCATTGATTTTGGGGCAGAACTCCCCATTAAAATCAATGATTCTGAAATGTTCAATGTGGTTCTGAAAAATCGATGGGGAGTTTTGCTTAAAAATCAATGACATAATATGGCGCTCTGTCAATAATGTTTCTGTATTCCCATTTCCGAATATTTGCAGGCGTTTTCGTGCTTCCTTCTCCGCTCGGGGCGCCTCTTTGTGCCTCCGGAAAGTTCCAGCTGTGCTGCCAGGGCACCGACGGCGGGTCCCGTCCCTCTCCGGGGCCGGAGGGGGCTGCAGGGCACCGGGGCCCTCCCCAGAGACCCCCCGGCGGGGTCTGCTGCCTTCAGCCGTAACGGGGCCTCGCTGACAGAGACACTCCGTTTGCTTAAACGAAGCCAGACCAAATTAAGGTACCGAGCGCCAAAGCACCCTTCCGTGGCGCTGCACCCCGGTGCTCGCGGGGCTGGGGCTGAGCGGGGCGTCGCGGAGCTCCCGAGCGCAGCCGTGGGAGCCGGGCTGGGGGCGCGAGATGGGGGGGACAGAAATTCCAACCGTGGGCAATTCCCCCAAGTTTCTTGTGATTAGGAAGGGAAATAAAAGTTAAAGAAATCCCTTGTGAAAAATTAAAAAACTACCCTGGGGCAATTTAGGCTTTTGGTTTCAGCTTCTAATTTTTACGTTTTACCTTCTCTCCCGGATGCTCTAGAGCAGCGGTGTGGGCAGAGGGAAGATGTGCAGTGCCCAGGACCGAGGCCCTCGGCCACGCCGGAGCTGACACCTGCTCCTGCTGCCAGCCCTCCCCGGGGACGCGGGGCGGGGGGGGTCACGGTGGGCAGCCTGTCCCGTGCGGCTTCCAGCATCTCGCAGCTCACCCCCGGCCGGTTTGACTCTGCAGACTTTCGTGTCTGAGTTTCGCCATGCGGTCACCCGGCAGGTTCCTCTGTTTCCGTGCTGGACGTGTAACACCCAGCGCCCTGCTCGGTGGCCGTGCCCGTCAGGGGAGGAGGCACGTGGACCAGAGCAAGGTCTTGCCCCGGGGCTGAGCATCCCCATCGCAAAAAGGGCCTCCGGGAGACACAGGAGGTGCACGGACAGACATACGTTTGTTCAGGCTAACGAGTGTTTCCTTGCGACTACACGTAATTGACAGTAGTTACGCCACGTAAACGCCGCGCGGCAGGCAGGCGAGGGCTGCCAGAGCAATGTCGTGCCGGGAGCCGGCAGCCCAGGCGCGCGTCGGCCCCCACCTTGAAGCAGAGGCCAGCAGGCCCCTTGTCTTTCATCTGCTGCGCAGAGACGATCCCTCCCTACAGGGAACTGATGACCTGCCTCTTCATAAAATCTCTGGCGTTAGCCAGGAGCCAGCCGGCGTCGCTCGGGGTTCAGGGTGGCCCTTCTCCCCCAAACCCCAGCCCCCGTGGGCTCTTCGCCGAGCTCCCGGCCGCCGGGCACCCCTGCAGCCGTGCACCTCAGCGGCCTGCAAAGCCACCCGCCTGCCTTAGCCACCCTGCATCGGCTGTTCAGCTCAACAGGAGAGGCCAGCCGAAAGGATTAGCGACTGTCCTTCGTTAACAGCTAGTGCACAGCTCTCCCTTCCCTGTGCACGTTCTCCTCTGGGGCAAAACCATCCCGCCCGCTCCGGCGCTGGGCAGGGTTTCCCACGGCACTCGTGGGGCTGGTGCTGCCCGGCAGCTCCCCATGGTCCGGGCTCCCCATGGCAGGGCCGCTCGCAGGCAGCGCTCTGCGGGGGGAGGCTCTCCCCGGCTAAGCCCCTCGCGCCCATCCCCGCGCTCCCGCCGGCCGCCCCATGGCGCGGGGGTAGGGCCGCCCGTCCCTGGGTGCGATCCCGCAGACTGGCAGAGGGGGGGAGGACTTGGTCCTTCCCCCGAGGGAGGCAGCTGCCAGCCATGGGGACAGCCTGTCCCCGCGCTCGCTGTGGTCTGCGCCCAGCACAGCCAAACGGCCCCCGGCCCGGGCCCTCGCGCGCGACGACGACACAAAGAATACGCGATAATATCAAGAACGACGCATACGGCACCATATGGCATAAGACACCACCATCACTGCACGACTACGTCTTCATAATAACAGTTGCTAGAGGCCGTACTCTGCTGTGGGAACGGTGACGAGCGCGGGACCGACACGGCAGCACGGAGAGCCGGAGCCCCGGGAACGCCGAGCCGGGTTTAAGCAGCCGAGCGGGGCAGCGCCGCGGCTCCCTGCAGGGCCGGGTCTGTGCGTGGGGAACACCCCTCCGCAGCGCGCCCCGGCCCTGGACGGCCTTGGGAAAAGCAAAAGCCAGAAAATGCAGGATCATTAAAACAAGGGAGAAAGCCTCCAGCTCCCCTTCCACACGCGGCACGGGGGAGAGGGGCCGCATGGCTTCGGGGGCCGGCGGAGCTGCGGGGCTGCAGCGGGGCAGCGGCGGGCACCGGGAGATGCTCCGGGCCGCTCAGGTTTGGTGGTGTACTCGAGATCTCCTTCCTCACCTCCTGCGTCTGCTTGGAGGTAAAGAGGCTGAGAAAAATTAAAATGAGCCATTTTAAAGGAGGATTTCAAATTGGATTTTGCATCTTCGTTCAGTGTGTAGTCAGCGCTCAGCATCACACAGAAAAATTTTCTATCACAGAAGAAAAATGTTAAAATACTTGTAAGCATGTTGTCGTCGTAAGAAACCCAGTTATTTTACAGGCTCCTTTATCCTGAGACATAATGGCCAACACTCTCAACCCGGGAGCGACCCGAGGGTTTGTGCTCTCCACAAGCAGCCTGATTTTCCTCGGTGCCGAGGAAGCCACCTCTTCCCCTGGCTGCCTGGGGCGGCAGCTGGTGACCGGGGACGGGGCCGCTGATGTAGTTGCCTGACCCTGGACGTAGAGCTGTAAATGGGGAAACCTGGTAACCGCACTTCCCCTTCCCTCCTCCCGTGCTCGCTTCCCTGTAGACCCCATTTTTAGAAATCCCGGTGCCTGGCTCCCGGCGCTGCCCGGCCAGCCGGTGCCTGCCCAGCCAGCCCTGCCTGCGGAGCCAGGGGCCGGGCACCGGGCAGGCTGGGCACCCTGCCCCTCGGCCAGACCACCGCGGGTCGCGGCGGGGGGACGACCGGAGCCTCGCTGACCCCAGGGGCCGCCTGGCCCGTCTGCCCCATCGCCGATAGCTGGGCTAATGAAGGCTCTGACGGCTCCCTACAGCCCGGCACCGCTGGGCAACACACCCCACCGCCGCCGCGGGACGGACGGACGGAAACGCAGCGAGTGCCTACGTCGGGTACCGCCGCGCCCGGCCGGCTCCTTGGCCCACGGCACCCTGGGGTGCAGCCCGCGGCGGGGCCATGCACACAGGGAGGGGGGGACGGGGAGCGCCGGCGGGCTGCGGGGGTGCGAAGGGACGGGCGGGAGCCCCGGTGCTCCTCACTCGGGGGATCGTCCTCCCAAAGAGCCCCCCGTGGTCGGAGGGTGCGGAGAGCAGGCGCAGAGGGAGATGCGCCCGCACCGGGGCCTGGGGCTCTTCTCACCCAGCACATCTCCGGAGAAACCTGACTCCGTCTCTTGTGGTGGCTGAACTTTAAACTCAAAGGAGCAGAGAGTATCACACGGATGGGGATGACCACGTTTCAGTCTGGCTAGTTTGGCCTAGGCTTCGGCCCAAAGCGAATTAAAAGGCTGAAGTATTCCGAGAGCAATACGAACGCCTAGCTAAGGTACAAGCTATGTTGTGACCACCTTCTTCACGTGTTCTTTGCAAACGGTAAAATTCAGTAAATATGGAAATATGCAAGCGGTGGAAATCAGGATCCACACTGGAGAACTTGCAAGTGACCATGAACTGGAATTCTGAGCGGCTTTCTCGATCGGCCACGGCAATAAATGTACGCTGAGCTATTGATAGCAACATATACAAAACAAGCAAAACCGTTGAAAAGTAGCATTTCTAGTCCTAATTGGGAAGGAACAATAAAATTAAGAGATTTAGGGCATTTAGTGGAATGCTAAAATATGAACATATCTTAAAACGTACTTAGTGGCGTATTTATAAATGCAAAATATTTCAACTTTGCTGCTGCATGAATAGCATCCACAGAATTTGATAAATGCTTCTGCACTGCTAAATTTGCTTAAACCCTTTGATGAGCAGCAACAAGGGTGACTAAAAAGCATCTTTATATTATGGAAAATATTTTAGAGTGGGTTTTGTTGGGTTTTTTTTTTTAGAATTATATCTGAAGAATGTTTAATTCGGTTTTGGGCACTTTTTAGACAATCATTTGGCACTTCGAGATTTAGGTTCTTAGGCACAATGCGACAAGGTGAGTTTGGCCAGTCCTTCACCGTGCATCCTGTAGAGCAGCTGGAACTCTGCAGGCAGCTGGTGGGACTCCTGCCACTTGGTCGTGAACTTGGTTCCCTTCTTATCATAGTAGTGGTACGGGAGGTCCTCCCTCGTGTGGGGGTCGAACCCGAAGGGCCAGAATCCGTACAAGTGAATCTCTTCACATATGGCAGAAGCAAGGGTGTACATGAGAATACCTGTGCTCAGCCGCTTGGGTGACAAGTGCTTGTTCTTCCAGTACCTGCGAAAAAAATAAAGGCACGTTAGTCTGGGGTGCGAGCAGTGCCCCAGGTTTGCCGTCGGGAAAAAACGGTGCTGCCTGCAGAGCGTCAGTGCTGGCCGCCCGCATAAGGCCAAGACTGCTCTTCAGGTCAGTCTGCAACGGCCGGGAGTGCAAAGCGAGCCTAGCAGCGCTCTGCTCGACAGGCTCTTGTGGTCCCCTTCCGAACGTTCCGGGGTTTTAACCAGGAGAGGTAGTGCCTTTTCCAGAAAAGTAGGACTCACTGGCTCCTGCTCACACCTGCATTTGCTAAAGAGGTGGCAACCTTCTCCTCCTCTGATTTATTACAGCCTTCCTTGGAGCACGCTGCCGCTGCCTGTCGGCATCCCTGTTTGCCGGCTGAGAAGAGCGAGCTCTTCCCTACGCGGTGCGTTGCTCCCGCAGCATCTCCCTCAGCTCCCCGCGCTCCTCCTGGCTCTGCGGGAGCAGCGGCAGGAGCGGAGCCCAGTCACGGACCGTGCCCCGAACAGCCAACCCACCTCTGCTGCGCCGTGGATAAATCGGGAAGGAAATGACCGAAGTACTTACTGAAGCACTAACAACCTGCATTGGCTCTACAAAGGAGCAGTATCGGGTCCTGACTTGCCAGACAGTGCCTACCAGGCCAGGCGTGAATAGAAAACCAGAGAGAGTCGCATTGGTACGGAGAGAGGGAGGTACTTTGGGAGGTTACAGGCAAGGCAAAAATACACACCTGTTAACATGCTGCATTATATTTCCCGGCCAAGCCAGCTGGACCTTCAGTTGCCCTCTGTGCTCAACAAAGAAGTCAACCAGTGTTCTCGTGACCGTTGCTGACGTGTGGAAGAAGAAAGCGGGGATCCAAAGAATGGCCCCATCAAGCTTCTTCAAACTTAAAAAGAAGTTGTTGCGATCCTGAATGGTCAAAAGATTGTTGTAATACTTTTCCAGGATGCTGGGGTTGAAGGTTGTAAGATTGGTTTTCCTTCCAACATCTTTTTGGAAAGCCTCGGTTGGAGCAAAATTGCAACGAAAAACAAAATCGGACTTATCTATTTCTTGCCCGCACTGACTCCCGGTCAGGATCCCGCTATTTCCAACCACGGCGCAGATGTTGTAATGCTTGTTCAGGATCGGCGACACGTCGGGAAGCAGCGATCTGAAGTTATTGCTGATAGAGAAAACATACTTATGGCTGGAATAATCGTAATGCATCAGCTGTCCAATCCGAACACTATTCTTGGTCAAAGAGAAATTTTTTATTACATCGACGTGCTGAAGGATTTCTTGCCTAAAATAAAACAGAAAAAGAAAAGAAAACACGGAGTTATATTTCCCCTGGTTCTGCGGTAGAGAGCTTTTCTTTCCAGCTAGACTTACAGTTTTCTATTTTTTTTTTTTTTAATGTAGTGAAGTACTTTCCTGAGCAATGTGGTGCAATGCCTTCTAAATTAATATAAGGAGATAGGAATTACGGAGCTGAATCACCAAGAGCTCTGCTTGGCTTTACTGACGCCAGCTAAGGATGTGTCCGTGTCTCTTGGAACAGTGTCGGGATTAAAATATTGGATTTGCCGTGTAAGTCTGGGGTGCGCAGCTCTCAGCACCCTGTCCCCTTGCTGAGGGGCGGTGCGCGGCACAGTTCCGTTCGTGCTGCCATACGGGCCTGCTGGGTCGGTTTCCGCTCGTGCTCTCCGCACGCATTTCACTCGTGGAACTGGCCCGCGGATCTTTGGTGACGATGGCTGTCATGTTTGCCACAAGGGGCGGGAAGCAAAACCAAGCGGTCCAGGATATTCAGTTGAATTAATGGGAGGTGATTTTTCCATACAGGCATTTTTGGTGTTCGCAGAAAAACAAGTGACAGTCGCTGTCTCCGTTTATGTAAATATAATTCCTTAATGACTTATTTGGGCAAGCACGCCAGCATTTTTACAAGGGTTATTAGGGATACTTAAAACCTGAACAAAACCAACCCTGCTCAGGAATTTCCTTAGCAGGGCATGACATCAGAAAACCAATATCCCTTTATTTGCTCATGTTTATGGAAAACAAACAACCTTTCTTCCAGCTCGCATCCTCCGATGTCTAAGCATTAATGGAGTCCCACTGGGTGCCCTAATTACGGGTTATGGCTAACGGACAAGTGCAAAGGCAGATCCTGAGGCATTAGCTAAATTCATCGGAGGGGTGCCACAGAGGTAGACTGATGAAGGACGAGTGGTGGTGCCAGGGGTGGCACACTGAGGGTGGCCACTGCCACTGCGCCCGGGAGGTCCCGGGGAAGGGATGGGGCAGGCAAAGCGCCATCTCCTCTCTGCTCTCACTCGTCCTGCTGCGATGGAGAGTGACCGGGGGGAGGAGGGAAGCCCGAGCCCTGCCCCCCAGCACCGAGGGGTGCAGCAGCCCCATCCTGGCTCTGCCGGGCCACAGAGCCGCGGGGCCTGGGTGGCTGCTTCTCGGGTGGGAGAGTCACAGGAAACAGCAGGCATCTGTCAGCACAAAGTCACAGTCCAAGATGGTAGTAGCTGTCTTCAATGGCCAAATGTTTTTATCTTCTTTTATAGAAATTTGTAATATATATAAGTAAATATATATATATAAAGTGTATAAAGTACATCTTTACTGATATATATTTATGTGTATATATAAATCAGTAAAGCAAATAAATAAAAGAGGCTGGCCAGACACCACCAAGTTCACGGCACAGTGAGAAAACTGAAAGCACATTCTACTTCCCATCAAGTGCGAAGCAGCTTTGAGGAAGCTGAAGGAACCGAGAAACCCTTTCCATTGCCAGCGAGCAGGGAAGTCAGCGCAACCTGCAGCGAGGAGGCAGAAGGGGACACACAAGGAGGGTGTCCCTGGTGGATCCGGGCCCCACGGCCCCCATCCGAGCCCCGCTCTCTGCCCGCCCCTCGGCCGGAGCAGCGCTGGAAGGCAGAGCAGCACCGCACCCGCTCACGGCTGCCCTTAGCTGGGAAGTTTAGCTGGGGGTGCTTTGGCCTCCATGAACGTGGCATCTCTTGGCTGTTACAGTCCGATTCATTTCAAGTTTTAAAACCCCAGCCATTTCTCTTGGAGTAATGACAATTTCACTTGCACCTCGGGAAACTGGGTCACATTCTGTTTGGTAAAATAACGTGTGTTGCAGCTTGGTGTCCTGCTTTGAAATAATCAATTCTTTCAAGATAGCTGTAACCATCTGGGAAATGCTCTGATTCAGCCTTTGTCTCTCACTGCTGGCAAATTACTCAGAGCTCCAAGTATTTAGCAGTCCCTGATTGTATTTTCTTAAATCCTGGGAGAAAGGGGACAACCTTCGTGGGGGAGGGGAGGGGAGGCGTGGGCGCAGCGCCCTGCCGCAGGCTCACCTCTGATGTGCGAACGCGGTCCGGTTGAAGGCCCACTTGGAGGGCTTCTCCTGCAGCTCGTGGCTCAGGGAGTTCGTAATGGGGACGAAGGAGGGGTCCAGGAACTTCAGCGCGAACTGGGACCTGGGAACGAGCACACGGACCCATGCGGACACAGGCACAGACCCACGTGCGCACACCCCCCCACACACACACAGGTGCACACCCACGCAGACACACACCCACGCACACACACATACACACAGGTATGCACACACACACAGACACATGCACACACACAGGTACACCCCACACACACACGTGCACACACACACAGGTGCACACCCACGCAGACACACGCATGCACACAGGTACACACCCACGCAGACACACGCACACACAGAGGTACACACCCACGCACACACCCACGCAGACACACAGGTACACACCCACGCAGACACACGCAGACACACAGGTACACACCCACGCAGACACACGCAGACACCCAGGTACACACCCACGCACACACACAGGTACACCCCCACGCAGACACACGCAGACACACGCACACAGACCCGCAGCCCGTTACTGGCCGTGCCCGGCCCGCCCCCCGTGCCGGCCGGTATCAGCACCGCGGACAGCGCCGGCCGCACCGCTCCGCGCCGGGCCGGGCTGTGCCGGGATGTACTGGGATGTACTGGGATGTACCGGGCTGTGCCGGGCTGTATGGGGCTGGTACCGGGCTGTACCGGGCTGTACCGGGCTGTGCCGGGCTGTGCCGGGCTGGTACCGGGCTGTATGGAGCTGTGCCGGGGTGGTACCGGGCTTTACCGGGCCGATACCGGGCCGATACCGGGCTGTGCGCGGCCGATACCCAGCTGTAGGCTCCCCACCTTTCAGCACCCCCGGGACATCGCGGTTCCCACGCCCGGCCCACCTTCCCCCCGCCCCCGGTACCGCGGACCCCCGGGGGACCCTCCCGCTCCCCGCCGGCCCGGGGCACCTCCGCGGGGCGCGGAGCACGGCCGGGGCTGGCCGCGGGGGCAGGCTGCAGGCCGCGGGGGGAGCCGCATCCC
>VXBL01001597.1:1318031-1333664 GCA_013400195.1 Aramus guarauna | reverse complement strand
CCGGTACCCCCTGACAGCCCCGATGTACCCCCCCGACAGCCCTGATGTACCCCCCGACAGCCCCGATGTACCCCCCCGACAGCCCCAGCGTGCCCCCCAGCAGTCCCAGGCTTCCTCTGCGACAGCTCCGGGGGTCCTCCTCAGCAGCGCCGGGTCACGACTTGGCGTCCCACGTGTGCCCACCCTGACATCCCCGAGGTGCCCCGACAGCCCTGGGGTGCCCAGCAGTGATGCCCCCAAAAGACTGGTGGCAGCCCCAGTGACCCCCTGGCAGCCCCAGTGCCCCCCGAGCCCCGTGGGCCCATGCGGGGGCTGAGCGTGGCTGCAAGCCGTGCCGCTGCCTGGGCCACGGGGAGCCGGGGCTGCGTGGGACCCCGCGCCTTTGCTGGGGGACCAGTATCTGGGTGGGTGCACAACGTCCCCCGCTCCCCAGCACGGGGCTGCGGCATTTCCCTGTTAATACTATAGATCACCGTACGGCACGTACAGCACCGCGAGAGTCTACGCCACAGCCCGCACCCGGGCAATGCAAAACCTGAAGGTGGCTCAGGAGACCCCTCGCTCTTTGGAAGCCTGGTGTCAGGGCACACTGCCACCTGAAAGAACCCTACCGGTAACTCAACTGCACCGTAACTCACACAGTAATTTTCAGGTGAACTCCAAGACAGCCTGACTTGTGTAATCTGAGGAATGTCTCTTATGAACATGGCTTCTGCATGCTGCAATACTTTCAGTGTTTCTTCAAGCTACCTTTTTTCCCTTATAAAGCTCGCCCCCATAGACAGCTCTGCCTCTGAGCCCTGAGTTCATAGAAGTGCCTTATAAATAATAAATACTGTCTTTGTAGCACCATCCTTGCTCTGGGCTATATCCTACAAGCTCTCCATGCATGAAGCTCTCTTTGAAGAGGAGGAACATGAGGAGCTTGCAGGGCTGGGTTTTACGTCACAGCGTGGTTCTTCAGCCTTCGGTGGGAGTCTGGCCTGAGTACAGCCCCGAGGTCTATATCCCCTTCATGTGGGATACTTGTGGCTTTGGTGGGGAGACAAATGGATGGAAATGTAGGAGATAACACTGTTTTGACACAGGAGATAGACAGGTTTTTTACCTGACTCTTTACGTGGTTTCTGATGTCGTCCACCCAGTGCTTGGTATCCCCAGCTTCAACATGTCCACCCCGGTGACCCAGGTTATACCATCCACCGCTTTTTGCCTTGAGATAACTTGGAAATCAATTCTATAATCCTTCACATTGCCTCGTGCAGTTTCTGACCCTGTGCCCTGGGTATAAACCCCAGCGTAGAACTGCACGGCCCTCGCGTCATACACCTTTCCGCTTTTCTGGCGCTCCTCAGGCAGAAGAACTCCCCGCCGCGGGGTTTTGTACAGAACTGCCAACCGCTCCTGCGCAAGCGCACGGGGAGCAGAGCGTCTGCAGCCCACAGGGACAAGCGAGGCTTCTGCCCCCCCGCAGCTGGCCCTGCTGCGTCCCGGAGCACGCTGAACGCGTCACCCGGCGGGCGGGCGCAGGCTGCGAGTGGGTGGGGGGCCTTTTGTCACGAGTGGGTGAGCAGCGTGGGGAGGCTGCGCACTGTCCCGGTGGCCCAGGCAGGGGCAGACGCACCCTGCCGCGACACGCTCGCTGCCTGGGCACCGCTTTGGTGCTGGGAGAGGGACGTGTTGGCAACGGCAGGACGGCGGGAGGAGCAGCAGCGCTCCTGTGTCGCTGCTGCTGGGGACAGCTCGGCCGGAACAGCCCGGAGCTGGAGGAAGGAGGCCGATGGCACGTCCACCCCGGCTTTGGACCCATTTTGCCCTCAGTCCTGCCCGATCTCTCTGGTGCAAATGAGATCCGAGAGGACATTGGCGAGAAACGTTTAAAAGCCCTGCCGCGTGCCGCAGCCGCTCTCCTTTTGACCCCGCTGCGAGCCCCAGCCCCGGCAGCGCCGTGCCCGGTGCCTGCGCACGCCAACAAGTTGCAGTGGAAACAAAGGCAGTTCTTGCTTCAGATTCTTCAGAGATAGCAATATGTCAGGAGCCCCTGGAGAGGCTGAAAGTAAATGAATCAGTGCTAGAAAGTGAAGGATATCATCCGCGCTGAATGGTGAAAAGGAGTCCTGAACAGTATCTTCATTGATTTTCCTGTAATTGACACAGAAGCTCGGCTCGCCGGAGGCTGCGGGCGAGAGGAGTGGGGCGGCCCAGGTACAGAGCTCCCTGCCCCGCACCTGGGAACGCTGCTCCTCAGTTAGGTGGCTTGTTTTCTGTGCGAAGCTCTGCAAGAGGCGGTGGGTTGGGAAGCCGGCATTTTTACTATCCACAGGGTGTTTTGCCAGCCGTGCTGAAGACAGGGGCGGAGAAGGACGTGTCCCGTGCCTTCATGTCACCAGCTGCTTCCCACCACCCCTGCGAGAGCGGTGAAAGCCCCGGCGTGCAGGTGACACCGAGTCCTCGGCTGGCGATAAATGCCTGTCCTTGAGTGAGCGTGTTTGCTAGGCAATACCACAGTGGCACAGCGGGGGGAATCTGTAGGAATTACTCTTTAGATTATACTTGAGGCTCTCCAAGGAGGAATGTGCCCTCATGTGACCGCTCTCCTCCTGCAGCTGCAGTGACAGACCTGCTCCCCGGGCGCTCGCAGGGCACCCTGCCCCGCCGGCCGGCCCCCGGGCAGGGGATGTCTGAAAGGAGATGCCACCGCCGGCCCAGAGCCGCTTGCAGGGAGGGGTGAGGCTCTTTCCAGTGGCTCTGACGCGCTGCGCGGGCTTGGCCCCGACGAGGAGGTGCTGGATTTCCCTGCAGCCGACGCGTGCCTGGCCAGCGCTGGGTGGAATGTTCCTCCAGACCTCTTTCGAGTCACGACAAAATCAAATCTGCTGCAGCAAAACCCAGCCTGCCCACGACTTCCCTCCCGAAGGCGGAGGGCGGCCGGCGGGGCCGGCAGCGCAGACCTCCTGCGGCCATCCCGGGCGGGCAGGGCTGGCACCGAGAAATGGAGCCTGCGGTGGGTGCGGAGAGCAGGGCTTGGGAGAGGCTCTGGCTGTGACTGCGAGCGGTGTCAGCATCGGGTCCGGGGCAGCGGCCAGGGAGCGGTGGTGCTGGGCAGGGCAGGAGGACCAGCCCGGAGGTCCTCACCAGCCACCAGCCACGAGCGGCGTTTGCCGGGTTGGCAATGAGAAAACACCCTCCAGCAGATGGATCCGAGGGGACTTTTACCCGCATTAGAAAAGAAACGCGTTTGAAACAGGGACAGGGATTCAACCCGGCGGAGCAGAGCAGAGACGGCGTTTCAGCGGAGGAGAAGCGCAGCTCCGTCACCAAAAAGCAGCCAGGAGCATCGGCTCGCTTCCGAGCCCGACTGAGGAAACACCCATTGGGTTGGGTGGGCGCTTAGGAAAGGTTCCCGCTTTTTGCCGTATTCATGGAAATGGGACACGGTCTTTTTAACTCCACAGGCAAGTTGTGCTTTGAAGATTTGCCCCCACTGAAATCAACCTTTTCCAGGCTATCTTTGTGGTTTCCTTCCCGCCTTTGAATCTGGTGTTTAGGGTCTCCAAGCGTAAGGGGGTCTCGGTCTGACTGACTGCACCCAAAATAGGTTTAAAGTCTCTTCAAAACCGGGTGCTTGTCAGTCTGCTGGTGTGTGAAGCTCTATGAATTTATTACGAGAAGCATTCTCTCTCCTCAACCGCGTTTAGCAGCCAAGGCTGCTGGTTTGCCGCGTCTCCACTTGGACTGCAAATGCGTTCCCCGGGGACGGTGGCGAGGAGCGAGCCACCTGCGGCTCCCGTCACGCTGCCGTGCTAACCAACCACCCTCTCCCCAAGCCTCCGAGCGGCTGCAGCAGCCCACAGAGGCCGGAGCCAGCTGCACAGAGAGCGGCACAGGGGACGGCACCGCGGCGGGTGCTCGGGTCCCGCTCCTCGCTCCGGCGGGGACACCCGGAGCCCGGCCCGGGGCTGTCGTGGCAGAAGGACCCCTGAAATGGGGTGGGCATCCCGTGGGCTTTGCCGCCTGCGCCTGGCAGGGACATTGCACCAACCATGGGCCATGACAGCAGCAGCGGATGCCTGCAAAAATGGTGGTTGGCGGCCGTGTGAGAGCTGGACCTGGGCCGGACCCAGGCAGGAGCCAGGCTGGAGCCAGGCTGGACCGAGGTGGGACGCCGGCGGGACCCCGTCCGTCTCAGCACCCAGCCCCTGCGCTTTCCCTGAGTCACTCCCCCGCGCGAAGGCCCCGAGGTTTGTGCTGATGCAGCGCCGGGGTAGCTAAATGCTTTGTTGAATGCCTGCCCGAGTGTGCCTAAGTGCTTTCAGCCTGGGTGGCTGCTGAATTGGGTTTCCTGGGACAATTATTTTGATCATAAGTACCCAAAGTCTGCCCGAGTCCTCTTCTAAGTGCTTGAGTTATTTTGTTTTAAAAATCTGGCACTGCATCCCTATACCTGCGGTCAGGCCAGTCCCAGATACGTATTTATTTTAATTATATTTGCAAAAACGCTTGCTGGACAGAAAGGGCACGCGTCTCTTTCTGCCTTTACTACGCGCAGCATCTCCTTCCAGCCTTTGAGCCCTCGCCTTTCTGGCAGCCCCAGGAGCCTGCTGCCCGCCCCCCGAGCCCCAGGCACAGGCTGCTTGCATCCCACCGGGAACACGCGGGAATTCAGCCCCAAGCCTCAGCGGGAACCAACGTCGAAACGCAGGAACAATCCCGGTGTGCCAGCGGGGAGGGAGCGGAGCGCGTGCAGCTCCCTCCTCCGCTCAGTGCTGCTGGAAATGCCGGACCAGGGTTAGCCAAGCGGGGCCGCGCACGCCTGGCGGGACAGAGTTAGGCAGAAGTGACGGCCCCGTGCCGGGGGACGCTCCCGCGCAGGCAGGGGATGGGACCGGACGGGCCGCGGGCGTTTGCAGCGCTGCGGTGGGCTCCGTCTCTTCATCCCCACCTCAGCTGGAGAGCAGGGCAGGGCAGTGGAGGTGGTGCGGGCAGGCTGCCTGTACCCAGCCAGCCCCTGCCTGCACCCAGCCAGCCCCTGCCTGCACCCAGCCAGCCCCTGCCTGTACCCAGCCAGCCCCTGCCTGCCACAGCCGGAGGAGCTTCCTGGGGACTCTGGGGAACGGGGAGACAACTGCCCTGGGCCTGGGGAGATGGCCAGCTCTTCACACTCCTCCTGGTTAAACCACCAGGAATGTAGTACAGGCTTCAGGGTTTAAGCTAGTCATCTCTTTCCATAGGGTACTGCGGCTCAGACCAGCTCGTCTGTGGCCCTGCATCCGCAGTTTCCCATCCCAATTGCTGCACCTCCCTCCCAAAGCGAAGCAGGAGGCTCCCAGAGGGAGGAGGGGAGCGGTCCCATGCCGGGGCCTCCTCCCCGGAGGGCAGCGAGGGGCAGCCGGCCCAGCCGTGCCCCAGCCGTGCCCCAGCCCCGCTCTGCGGCTCGCTGCAGCGATGCACGGCACCGCAGTGGTGCGTGGCACTGTAGGGCCGCACGGCTCTGCAGGGCTGCACGGCAGCACGGCAATGCACGGCATTGCAGCAATGCGTGGCACCGCAGCGGCGCATGGCACTGCGCCAATGCACGGCGCTGCAGCGATGCATGCACTGCAGCGATGCAGGGTGCTGCAGTGATGCACAGCGCTGTGGTGATGCGTGGCGCTGCAGCGATACATGGCACCACAGTGACACATGGCACCGCAGTGACACACGGCACCACAGTGACACATGGCACCGCAGCGATACGTGGCACCGCAGTGACACACGGCACCGCAGTGACACACGGCACCGCAGCGATGCATGCACTGCAGCGATGCAGGGTGCTGCAGTGCTGCACAGCATTGCCGCTTGCCCGAGCTGCTGCTGTGGACGCTGTCCTCTGCCCCCCGTGCAACCCCCCGTGGGATGGCACAGGGCCATGGCCCGCGGGGACGAGTCCGACCGTCTGCGTCAGCCTGCCCTCACCGAGGACGACCGGCCCTCCTCTGGAAAAAACTAATGAAAGGGCTAAAGCTGGGAAAAGTACGGGAGCGATTAGTGGTGTGCATACAGCTGAGCTTCCTCCAGATTACTCGTATTCAGACCTAATCCTCTGCATTGAAAAAAACCCCAAATCTCTCCATTTTTTTATGGAGTGATTATCATAGACTCCGGAATGATTGTGTAAAATTAATCCTGGGGGATGAGATGGGTTTTGGAGCTGCAGTGTAAGAAGCTGGTAAACAAGCCTGGCCCGGAGCGAGGGACTTGAGCTCCGGCCGGGGTCCCTGGGTTTCCACGCGCTGCGGGGGCTCGGCCGGGCGCAGGGGTAGCGGTCTCGGAGGGTGGGCCGGGGATGCCCCGCAGGGTTTCGCCAGGGGCTGCAGAGCGGGCGGGGGGCTGCGAGGGCGCAGAGCCGTGCCGCCAGGAGGAGGGCGCAGGGCGGCCAGCGCTCCTGTGCTGACCGCGGCGTGGAGACGGGCTGGTGACCCCGTCCGGTGGCCCTCGTCCCCTCCCAGAGAGCTCTGCCTTTTGGTAGGGCAAGCGTCCGGGAAGGGACCCAGCGCCAGAGGAGCCTCGGGAGTCCCCCAGGCACCACCGGCCGCCGCGGGCACCGCCGCCAGTTCGGCTGCTCCCCAGGCCGAGCCGCGCGGTCATCCTCGGGGCTCCGGTTCAAAAAGGTGCTTAAGCCCCGCATTAGGAGGGCGCGCTGTCCTGCTGCCAGGCGTGATGGATCTGTAACTATTCTGAAGTGATCCATGAATATTGCATGTGGATCCACTTATCGGAGCCTCCGCTGCACGGATGCCTGGCTCTGCTTCCCTCGGCGGCTGTCAGGAAATGCAGGCGAGGGGGGACGAGCTCCGGAGAAGCCCTTTTGCTGCCAGCGGCGAGGGCTGCTTGTTGGGAGGGGAGCAGCAGGGCAGGGGAGGGGGGACGGGGGGTGATCCCTCGTGCTGAGCCGGGGGGGCGCGGGAGGCGTGGGCGCTCCCGGCTCTTCCCAACCTCCGCCCCCCGCAGCCGGTGGAGTCCCAGCCCCGAAACGCACCGAGCACGGGTTTGGGGGGGCTGCCTGCCGGCGTGGCCCCGGGCGGGAGCGGGGGGCCGGGGAGCACCCCCCTGCCTGGAGCCGGGGGGGAGCAGGGAGGCAGGGTGCCGGCTGGGCCCCCGCTGCCGGCCCCCGGGTTTTGGCAGTGATTTACTCCATGACATTTAGTCGGAAGTTGGAGGTTATGCCTTGGTTTAATTTTACGCATTAATCAACAAGAGAGGGAAGAGTTTATTTTTACGGAGATGGCCACAATTCCTCTCCCATTTACACCGCGCGGCTCCATTGATTTCATTAGGATCCGCCAGGCAGAAATGGGAGTGGAACTTGGCCCTCTTAATTAAGACGACTGTTGCTAAAGGCGGAATGATGGAAAATAATTAACCCTGTAAAAAACACGCGATGCTGAGAAGGAGAAATACATAATTTAGGAATCAGGAGCCTGTTATGCAATATTAATTGCAGACAGCATGTCTGAACAGCACGACATACCGAGAGTCGTGCCGCTCGGCACAAAGCCGCTGGAGACGGCCAATTTTCCTCTTGACGATGAACAGAGAGCCCCAAAGACGCATCTCTAGAGGAACCGGGGCGGGGGGCGGGGGGCGGCTGCGTTTGGGGGAGCAGGGGGCTGCCCGCCTCTGCCCGCGCCTCTGCCCGCCCGGAGAGCCCAGCGCCCCGCGGCACGGGGGGCTCGTGTCTCCCCGCACGGGTCTCTGCCGGGCAGGGACAAATGCACGGCCGCCGCTGGTGGAGGCTCAGCCAATTCCATTAATTAAAGTTCTAATTGTGCTAAGGGAGCTTTGACCTCCTAGGAGGACCCTTGCCCTTCTTCGCAAAGAAAATTGGATTATTCCTAGCAGTGCTGATTGTCAGTGCCTTCTTTGCAGCTAAAACATTCGCTCTGCTTCCTAATCAAATGACTTAAAAAGGCCAAACATGGAACTTTCAACAGCAATAACAAATACGCCTATTTATTTAAACAGGCACAAGAAATAGTAATTCAATAGGCAATTTCTAGAGAAGGCTATAAATGAATGCAGACAGAAGGTCCACTAGTCTCTGATGATGCTTTGAGGGTTGGATACTGGATTTAAAAGCTCCTCCAGCGCCTTCTTTAACACGAAGCATTACTTAGGAACCAGGGAAACGCCCTAGAGATCGGGATTGCTCGTCACACCGGGATGGGGAGACCAGCGGTGAGTAGCCGGATAATTTCAGGAGGAGGACATTAGCGCGGCTGCGCGGCAGACGGGCCGGGAGCGTAAATACGCTGGTGCATCGTACGGACCAGCCGCAAACGAGCACCGGGGGGGCCGGGTGCCCTGGGGGGCTGTGGCCGCGGGTCCAGCGCCCGCATCCCGCCGGCGGCAGCAACGAATGCGGCAGGGCACGGCGGCGGCGTGGGGGCTGTGGGGCACGGCGGGGTGCGCGGGAACGGCGGGGTGCCGTCGCTTGCTCTGCCGCTCTTTTCCCGCGAGAGCAGGCCGGGGCTCCACGCGTCCTGTGCGCTCCTAAGCTACGGACGTGTCACTGCCGCGCTGCTTCGCCACTTGGCCTGGCCGTTATTTCGTCACAGGGGAAACTCTCTTATCACGTTGGCTCCGATGTTTTACACTCAAAAGCAGCGCCATAATTGTGGGAAGGGAAGACATTGGTGAAAAATCAGTTAGTGCTCATTTCCCGTATCATTGCCATTAACGGCAAAGCTGGTAGGAACCATCTCGTTGTTTAATCGTTACAGGTGAAAACGGTTACACAGGGATCTGGGCTCCCACGTGCCCCTCGTGCAGGGAAAAGGGTGAGGATGTGACTAGCACAGGGGTGCAGGTGCACATAAACCAACGAGAAACTCCTCAAGGACGTACAATCTCCTGATGAGCTGCTGAGCCGGTGGGCTTCCGGGGCTGCACCGAGTCCGCTGAGCAATTCCATCGGATGAAACGCTGTGCCTCTCTGCTGCCTTATGCCCTTCAGCCTAGAGAAAAACCTGACGCCTTTTATCTCAGCCTCTGAAGCCGCCCCAGCCCGGAGTGCCCCAGGTTTATGTTTTGCTGGCCTACAGGAGAAGACCCCTTATTTCAGGGTCATCCTTCGGGGTGCCCACCGCGGGGACAAGGTGGTTTGGAGCCAGCAGCAGGTGCATGTGGAGGACCTGTGCGCGATACGGTCGTCTTCACAAGGTGTCAGCGATTAGTCATGATAACGAACAAACACGATTCTGGAATTGCTTCCAAGAAAACGTGCCTTGCCTTAGCGACTCCCTCTGCCAAGCCCTCCCGCTGCCGGCAGTGCCGCCGGGCAGCAGCTTTGAGGGAGCCGTGGTGCCCCATCCGGCGAAGGCGCTGGGTCCATCAGGCGGCGCGGAGCGGGGGGTTTGAACTCGCCGGCACCGAAGGCGCCGCGCTGTCTTTAATGAGGCAGCGGGTGTTTCCGCGGGCTCCTGGGCGGCTGCTGTGATTGTTCCCCACCTTTTCGTTTCCATTCATGAGTGAAAGGCCGAACTTGGACCAGCAGAGGTGTAGCTCTACGATTAAAACATGCCCTGCTATTATCCACACCTTGTAACCCATTATTTATGGTCCTTTTATAGCAGGGGTAAGTGCAAAGGTGAAATAAGGCAGACGCCGAGGTTTGCAGCGGTGGTGAGTCAGGAGGACTTTGGAGCCGAGGCTCGATGCCTCGGGAGCCCTCACGCCCGAAATGCCGAGGCGTACCCGGAGCACGCCATCCCTCGCCCGCCGCCGATGCTCCCTGGGATGCCGGTGAGACCCGCGGCTCCTCCGCGGAGGGGACCCGCCGCCGTCCCGGCGCGCGCAGGGGCTGCGCGGCGGCTCCGGGCGAGGGAGCGGTGACGGCGGCAGAGCTGGGCGAGGGAGCGGGTGGCTCGGCGTGGTCGGGGCTGCGCAGCGGGAAGAGGCACGGCGGTGCTGAGCCCCGGGCCCCGCGCCGAGCCCCGTCCCCGGGCAGGGCTGTGCGTCGCGTCGGGCGGCACGCGCTCCCTCTGTCCTGCGGCCTCCTTTGCTTCAACGCTAAATCAAGGGATTATTTCTTAAATGACTGTAATTTTATTTTCCAGTCCTAGCTAATGAGCTCTTTGTGTAATGAATCATAAATTACTTAGAGCAAGATCTTTCTTTTACTTAGAAGGGGTAAAAAATCGGTGGCGTCTCCAGCCTGCGCCCACCGTGCCCACACGGCAGCGGATTTTTCCAGCTGAAGCACAGATATGTGCGAGCCCTCATTTTGCAGATAAACAGCTTCTATTTCATTAAATGAGCTCTGCACAGAATGTTTGTCTTAGTTATTTCCAGAAAATTAATTCATAGAGTTTAATCTGTTTAGCATCTGATTAATGGGATTTTTAATCACCCATAATAATGATAATAAAAGGCTTAAAGTAATAACCGAGGAAAAGGTGTGTATTTGTCTTTGCTATTCCCATTGTCCTGACAGTCATCAGTGCCGCACAATAACTCACGGTATTTGGCATTGTTTCTTTCGGATCTATTGATCAGATGAAAAAACCAGACCTCGTTTGAATCTGATTCATTTAACCATTTTTGTAAAATTACCTATTATCAGGAGAGGTAGTTTTGAAGCAAGCACTGCAGTCTGCTCGAGTCAAGATCCATCTGCACCGTTCACTCCTGTGACACAAATACCATTAAGCCCGTGTCTCCGATAATTAAATGCCTGCTGCGTGACATCTAAAATCATATTTGTTGTCAGCTATGGCACAGGGTACAATAGTGATGTATTGTAGCACAAATTTAGTGGAGGAGTAACCGCCCTACGGCGAAGCCGTTTGCCTCTAGAACGTTATGCTGGTGTGCGTTTGACTTCGCTTGCGTCCGCCGCTAAAAAGCGTCATTTTCCTGTAGGCGAGGCGTGGCGCGGGAACGTCACGGAAATGCCGAGCTAACGGAAAGACGTACGGAGCGGAGCACGTCTGGCCCCGGGGCACGCGCGGCCGCGGGCTCGCAGGGTGCTGCCCCGGCCGGGACAGCCTTCGCCTCCTCGAACGGAGAAACCGCGCGGGTTTTTCGTCTTGCGGAGGCTCGGAGCCGTGTCTTTTTGGCCGTGGCAGGGTGAGCCGGAGGTCAGGGCGCGAGCGCAGCCCGCTGCGCTTTCCGGGCAGGAATCAATAGTCCTGCCCAGCCGCCGCGCAGGCTCCCAACGGGGGCGTGGGGAGCGACACGGGAGGCGTGTGCTGAGAGCGGTGAAGGCATCCTCTGCCTCTCACCGGGCTCCTTCCCTCTCCCGGCCTGAAATTGGAAGGAAATGGATCGATTTTTTACTCTTTTCGGGGTGAGGGGAAATTGCAGAATGAAGATGACTTGAAAGAATGAGATGGATGGGAGTAACTGGAGCTCATCCTCCACGGGGGAGAAAAATGCCGCACAAATGACGGCGTTAGCCATCCGTCCTTCAGTCAGGGGCTTAGATGGCCGTCCATCACGGAAGGGCCCGAGCGCGGGATGAGTGTGGGCTCTGCTAATGCAGGTGCCTCTGCAACCTCAGTAATCCACTGCCGGCAAATGTTTGCCGATGGTAAAAAACGTAAAATCCCCATGGGGCTGTCCAGGGAAGTGGGTGACCGTGCCGGGCCCCTGGTGCTCCCGCAGCCCCTCGGTGCCCGTGGCCAGGCTGTCGCCCCAGCAGCGAGGGGACGGGCACAGGGGTCTGTAAGGACTTGTGCTGGGGGAACCATTGCAACCCTGTGCCAAACCGCTTTCCCAGGAGCGGTTCCAACAAACGCGACCAACCGCAACCACCCGCCGTGCTCCCCGGAGGCCGGCAGAGCCGTGCGGGAGACGCGGCTGCTGCCCGCGGGCTTTCCCTGGGGAGCGCCGGGGAACGGCGGGGACGTGGCGGGGACCCCCGGCTGCAGGCAGGCCAGGCGGTGCCGCAGAAACCAGAGGGCTTCGTCCGGCGGGCGCAGATATCCCCCCTGCAGCGGGCAGCGGGTGCAGACCTTGGGGCGGCAGCCCGGCTTCGGCGCTCCCGGCAGCACTTTTTCCCTCTTTTTTACCGTGAGAATTCCCTCTGGCCAGCGGAGACAGGCAGGCGCATTGCGAACGGAGGTGCTCCCAGCTCTTCCCGCGCGTGGCCGTGTCCCAGCGCCTTTTTCACTCTCCAGACTTCGAGCGTCGAGGGGGGCTGCTGGGGGCAGGGGGGGCCCCCGGTGGGACCGTGCCGCGGGGGGGTCCCCGTGGCTCCCGGCTGCCATCGCCGCTGCGGCGGCTCCTGCCGAACGGAGGGACACGCTCTCCCTTGCAGAGCCGTTATAAATTCCCAGCTTAGCAGGTTTCAAGCTGATTGCCTTTCCTCGCGGTGTCTCTCTGTAAATGAGGCTTTTCACAGATGACGGATAGA
Organism: Aramus guarauna; assembly: GCA_013400195.1. Lineage (NCBI taxonomy): Eukaryota > Metazoa > Chordata > Aves > Gruiformes > Aramidae > Aramus > Aramus guarauna. The sequence continues at coordinate 1,321,267 of VXBL01001597.1, read as the reverse complement.
GCTGCTCCTCCGCAGCATAAATCCTCGCGGCCCAAAGTACGGCCACAACCCGTTTCAAGCCTTGCTTCCCAGCCAGCCCGGAGCGCAACTCCTCGGGAGGACGCAGCGCTCCGAGGCAGTTCCTCGGCCGTTAGCCTCCGGCTTCCTGCCCCCCACGTATTTTGAAGGGAATCCCGGTGCCCTGCTGCCTGCCCCGCTCCCCCGTCCTCTCCGGCTCCTCTGGGGTTAGTGCCGCACCCCAGATTCGGGACTCGGCGACTGACGACCGCCAGCCCTGCTCCTCCCCTTCGCAGCCTAAGCAGGGCGTTAAGCTCAGTATTTCTGCACATTATCATTTACTGCCATGACTTACACAAGTTTCACCTTTGATTGACTGTCTGAGCGTCTTTCCCCAGAGCATTTCAGGTTGGTTTCAGTCTCAAGGCCCGTTTTTGCAGGCTTTCGGAGAGCTTTCCCCATGTCTCTGGCTTCGTTTATTACCGTCGGTCCTTCTGTTGGTGCACACGGACTGTTCCCGGGGGTTTCAAACCCAGCCGCTGGAGGAGAAACCTCCAGCTAAGCACCGAGGTCTCCTGGTTCAGCGCAGGCACACGCTGTGCACCGTGGTCTATACGCACACGTTGCCCACGGGTGTCCGGCCAGCCTCGCGTTCGGGGCACGGCGGTGGGTCCGCGTCGCCGACCTGGGGAAGGACCACGCTGCACCCCCGCGCAGACCCTCTCCTGCCCCGCACCGGGAGCCTGCGGCACGCCGGCTGCTTTACCGGCCAAATTCCTCTGCGCGTCTTCCTGCTCTGCGAGGCACATCAACCCTGATGAGACCGGCGTATAAAAGCCTTGTAATTGTTTTATAGCGGAGAAGCAAAGCGGTTCCACTTTGTCTGTGCAAATCCGGGAGCTTCCCTCGGCCAGGGCAGTGCAGGGCTGTGGGGGCTGCGGGGGGCTCCCCCATGCAGCCCTCGGTGCGGCGGGCACCTGTTTACCCAGCAGCGTGAATTTGTGCCTAAAATCCCGGGGTGACCTTTCGGAGCGGCTGGGGAGCCCTGGCAGAGCTGCAGGAGGGTCTGTGTGTGCCGTGCCCCCCCCGGAGCGTGGCTGGGGAGAGCAGCAGGAGCAGAGCCGGGATGCTGCCGGTGCTGCGGCGGACCTGCCACAGCGACAACGGGCAGCGCACAGGGCCCGGTCCACAGGGGATGTAAATTGCTGTAGTTTACCTGAGCTCAATACAGCAATGCTGATTTACACCCAGATGCGCTCCAGCAGAAGGCAGCGCATCGTGTCCTCTTCCCCCCCCCCAAAACACAAAGCCCAGCCCCAACCCCTTCTCGCGCCGGTGCAGCTGGGTGCGACGCTACGGAGGCGCGATTTGGAGGAAAGTCAGTTCTGCCAGCCATTCGGGATGCCTCTTCCTGCAGGACCGCGCCACGCACAAAGGAAGTTTGCAAAGGAAGACAAACATTTGCCAGGTAATCTCCATTTGTAAAGGCAAGGTGGTCGCGGCCGTGTTTGCGAGCGAGCCCGCGGTCCTGCCCAGGCAGGAGGCGCAGCCCCGTGCTCATTACTCTGCTCCCAGATGAACAGTAAGTCTCTGGAACAGTACTTACAGCCTGTAATAATATTACTGCTCGGTCTGCTACATGGTCCCTCAGTCATTTTTTCAATTAAAAAAGGACCAATGCTCTATTAACCTTTTGCCTGCTACTCCATTCTTCATACGGCCGCTGGCCTGGGATTGCGAGCCATGTATTAAAAAAGGCATATATTACTGCAAACCATCTCCAAGTTTGCTGTCATTAGAAAGATGAAGTATCATTTTTTCATTTAAAAATATGAGCCAGTTTATCAAATTCACAACCTCTGAACTCGCCGTGAAATCTCTTTGTTACCCGTGAGGCACAAGGTGCGGGTGCAGAGCCTGCCTTGCCATGCCGGGGGGTGCCCAGCCGGATGGGACCCCCCCGGGGGCTGCCGGGGCTGGGTGGTGGGGCTTGTGCCGTGGGCCGGGGGCTAGCGATGCTTCCGGCAGCCTTTCCCACAGGGACGCACGCATTCTGCCTAGAAGCCCCTTTGGCGGGAAAAGCTGGCAGCTCGCGTGGGTGCAATAAATAAAAACACCTATTCTGCTCGCGCCGCTGCCTGGATCCCAGGAGGTTCGCCATTAGGAACCGCGGCCCCCGGCCGTCCCCAGCAGCGGCAGCGTGCCCGGCCTGCCCAGCTGCCCCTTCCCATCCGCCCTGCCCTGCGCCTCCCTGGCTCGGTGACTTTACTGCACTGACGTAGCGACGCCGGTTTTACGGGGCCGGCTTGGGTGTGCGGACCTGGGGGTGCTGCAGGACCCCTCCGCCGCGGGCGAGCCCCCGCCCTTTCTGAGCTGGGAAGCACACCGGTTTTAATGTTGTTTGGAAGCTGATTTGTTGCTTTTATTCCTTTTCTCAAGGCACCGGCTACCGGCTGTAACTACAGAGACCCGTTAGACAACCGCTCGTATATAACAGTCCCAAGCACAACCTGGCTGATATATCATCCCTCTGGCCCAGCACACGCGGCCGCAGGGCAGTCTCCTCCCCAGCGCAGCACGCGCAGGGGAACGGCCGCCAGCCGCACCGTAAGCGACGGCTCTCGTTGCGCCGCGCTCGCCGCACCCCGCTCGCCGTCCTGCCGGGACGTCCCTGCCCGGGGACGGTGCTGCCTGCCGCGCAGCAGCCCCGCGGGGGTGCCGGCACCTTAGGTCTTGCTGCCACGGAGTCCTAAAACCCGTGGAGCTAACTGCTCGGACGGATCACTGTTTTTGCAGGAAATGCAGATCCTGGTTCACGGCGCACAGATCTCACTGGAGTTTTTGCTTGGCAATTTATAAGTATTTTGTATACTTATCCGGAGGTTGCCTTTTGTGGTTTTATACTTTCCACGGCATCCACAGTAAAGTACAGAAATTCACTGTAAAACTTGGGAGACCTTTCCCTCTACTGACGCAGGGAATGGAAAGGGGTGTGGATTCCTGACCTGGGCTTTGGGGTTTTGCTGAGGCTGTTACACCCGCCTTTTCACCCCCGGCTTTAGGGCCGTGGCTTTGTACCCGTAAACTTGTGCTGGGCGCCTCCGCGCTGCCTTGCGGTGTGAAGCCACGACCACGTTTTAAACAACGCCCTTCGGCTGGCGCGGGGCCGTGCTGGCGGGATGGGGCTGTGCCAGTGGGATGGGGCTGTGCCGGCGGGGTGGGGCTGTGCCGGCGGGGGG
>VXBL01001597.1:1176323-1291239 GCA_013400195.1 Aramus guarauna | reverse complement strand
AGCGGCAGGGATGGGGTGGGAAGGGTGGGGGCGGGGGGGCACCTCCGTCTCGCCTCTCTCCCTGCCGAGACGAGCGGCGTTTTATTTCTGGAAGCAATTTAATGGTTTGCTGATAACTTTGATTGGTTTCGTGTCAGGTTGGCTTTTAATCTCTGCTCTGGTCCGCTTCATTCTTTAAAATAACTGTGTGATTAAAGGATGCTGTTCCAGCAGCGCACACGCTCGCGGGCACACGTGCGACAGCGCGAGGGCAGATGGCTCCCGCCCGCTCACCCTCCCTGCTGAGGCACCCGGCACTCGGGCTGCGACACGCTGCCGCCGGCACGGCCCCTCCTGGGGCAGGACGGGGAGAAAACCCGGGGGCCACGGAGGGACCTTTGGGAGAGGCCGTCGCGGGCTGCTCCCCTCCCCGGCCCCTGGAGCCCCCCCGGCATTCCGCGTCTTTCCGACCCCCAAACAAGTCGTCTGTGGCCGCAGCCCGCGGGCAGAAAACGGACCTGCTCCTGACAGCCGCCCGGGGACGGGACAGAAAACCCAAGCCTGAAGCCCCTGGGCGTGCTGATGGTTTCCTTCACTCCGGGGCAGATGCAGATTTTAATCAATGAGATCGACGGCGAGTGCTCGCGGGCTGCAGGAACGGAGCGGGGGCTGCCGGAGAGCGCCTGCAAGACGGATGACCAGCGGCAGAGGACCCGGGGAGGTGAGAGGTGGCCATCACCCTGGGATCCATCCGATCTCTGCCCTGACCCCTCCGCACCGGACCCTGCCCTCTCGCTGCCTAACCGCGGGCAGCCCTCGCCTGCCCTCTCCCACGGCCCCACACCCCCACGCGTGACCCCCTTACGCCTGCACGCACGCTTCGCGTGAGCCAGCGTTTCCCAGAGCCGCCATCCCCAAGCGGTCGCCCGCGGAGCGAAGCACGCCCTCGCCCAAGCGCTGCCTTTCCCTGGCCCCTCCCGGCCCCCCGGACACCGTTGCAGACCCTTTCCCGAGGCCCGGCCGCGCGGGATGCTGCACCCACGTGCCCTCTCCGATTAGGAGGCGGCTGAGGTCTCCCGTCCCCGGCATCTGCCCCGACCCGGAGCGTCACACCCCGTCCCCAGCCCCACACCAACGCTCCTGGCTTCGCCCCTGCCGTCGGTGTCGGTGGGGAGCGCTCCCCGCCAGCGTCCCCTGGGCTGTGGGAATGACCTGGCTGCGCGGAACGGCGTTTTCCAGAAAAACAGCGATTTGCTGAAATGACTTTGCCTGGCCCGAGTTTCTGGCAGAGCTATCAGGAGGCCCCGCAGTCCGCTCCCATAAAAAGCCCCTCGTTACCCGGGTTTGAGAACAGGGCTGAGCGAGCCCAGGGCAACGGCCCTGCGCGTCTCGGTGGATCGCGCTGGGATCTGGGTTTGGTCCCGGAGCGGCCGGTCTCGCTCCAGAGGCTCCTGCTCATCCACGCGCTTCGGTTCCCTCTCCCACAGCCTGCGGCTCCCAGGGCTGGCTCTGCTCCTCATCCTCCTCCCTCTCGCCAGGCAGCCCGGCAGCAGCCGGAACCGTAGTGGCATTTGTTTCTGCAATAAATCTGGAACCGCTCTAAAATGGATTTTGATCTGCTTTCTGGCCAAACTGCAAACCAGATGAAAGTATGCCTTCCCTGTCCTTAAAGCAGAAATAAGTATGTTTGAGACTTTGCAGCAGTGCTGTGCATTGCTGAGCAGGTTCCCGTTTGCCTACGTGCTGTTTTGCATTTCATTGCAATTCATTACCATACAATTCCTGTCTTGAAATATCATAAAATCCACCTTTGAGACCCTCCTGGAGTAACAAGAGAATTAAAAATGGATCAACGTTATCCTTCCAGCCAGAAAGGTAGGACCCACCTCCTCCCGCAGCCACCCGCACTGCCGGGCCGGCAGACCGCAAAGCCGCCGGCACAGCAGCCGCGAGGGTCCTGTCTGCGGAGGACAGACAGCCCAGAGCATCCGCTCTGCTCTGGTCCCCAGGGCGCTGAGCCTCAGCGCCGGCAGGGTGGCGGGGCGACTGCCCCGTGGGTGTGTTTGTGCTCCGAGATGACCGCGAAACCGGACCGCACGGCTCACGGTGACTCTGGTCCCTGCAGGCTGCTGGAGCAGACTTGGTCTTTTAATGGGACCTAAACGAGAGAAATACCGTTCGTCGTGGAGTCTGCGCTAAATTTATCGGCGGTGTCACCCCACTCCCTCCAACGGAAGGGATGAGGGCCGGGGCCGGACTCAGAGCCTGAACTGGTTTTTACGATGGCACTGGGTAATTAGATATGTGAGATTTCATAACGAATGGCATAAAAGCAGCCAGGCGCAGTGAGAACTGAAGAAGGGTATCCCCGGTACTTGTTAACCGGCAAACGCACCTCCACGAACCCGACCGGCAGCGACGGTCCCAGCTGGGGGGAACTCCTGGTTCTCCCTTCGGCTCGGGCAGTCCGACGGCCGGGGCAGTGGCTGCGCTCTTGGGCAAAGCCACCGCCGTGCTGCAGGCGAGGCGGGATGCTCCCTCCAACGCTCTGTCACTTGAACATCTTCTCATCGGCTGCTTCGTCGCAGATGGGACTGGTAAGCAGTGCCAGGATGAAGTCAGCCGGAGGTCTTCTGCTCAATCCGGCCGACGGCACCTTTGAAGCCCTGGGCCGCGCAGAGGATGTAGAAATGGGTCTTTCAAAATAAACTTGCAGCAGGCGAGATGGGAACGCAAACGCTGATAAAACCAGCGCGGCAGTCAGCTTCTCTCCCCGTTGGCTCTGGAGAGACGCGTAAGAAGCAGCATTGCTACGATCACTCGGACCGGACCGCCAGGTTTGCTTTGGCCACGGAGGAAGGCTCATCGCGGGGGGCAACAAGCGCAGCGGTGGCCAGTCCCACCCGAGCCACCGGGACGCCCGGGCTTTCCCGCGACGCCGGTCACGAGAGGGTGGCACCGAGGGTGACGCTGCCGACGCGGCCAGCGCGGACGCGGCTGAGCAGCGAGGGCAGGAGGCACACGCCTCGGTGGCAGAGAGCGTGGGTGGGAGGCAAAAAAATCAAATTCAAGCTTGCAAGGTGTGCAGATCCCAACGTCATGTTTAGGCTAAACCCAGCAATTTTCTTGTACTGAGCTGTAAATTCAGTAGAAGAATTTCTGCCTCCTGTAGTCGGTCTACAGGAGTGAATAAATGCCTGTTTAAAGTCATGTACTTCAGTAAATAAATATCTGCCCCCTCTCCCCATTTCAAGCTACTCCAGTTCTTTGCAAATAGGTTTCCAATTGACAAAAATCAATTAAAACCATATATTCTAAATGTAACAACCAACAGTAATCTTCCCGTAGATGTCATTCAGCCTTCATTTTAAAAACAAAATCAACATTCAAAAAGCTATGCTGCTGCAGCAGAAAGTTTCACCTTTTAATTTTTCATACAGGATTAATTTTTAATTCTCAGACATCAGAGATAGAGGGAAGTTCCCCAGGAGCCCTCCTGTTCAAAGAGCACTCCAGGCAACGATTGCCATCAAGTGTCAATTTATCACGCTGAAGGCTCTGATGATGCAGGTTTTTACTGAGATTTTTGTTCAGACGAAGTACTGTCCCTGGTAAAGTTTTGGAGTTTGCTAGAAGCCTGTTGGGAGGACAGGAGGAACCCCGTCGGCTTTCTCCTCCGCTCCCTGGAAATCCCGCCGAGCTCCGTTCCCGCCCAGCGTTGGGACCCTCTGGGTTCCCTTAGCACACGTAATGCCGGCGCTATGAGGTCACAGCGGCGATGTTATCGGATCCGTACTCCTCCCACGCGTGCTCAAACACCTTGAACGCAGGAAGGACCCTCTGAAAGGAGGAATTACAAATTGAGATGCTCTTGAGTTTCTTACAGAGCTGACATCCCACAAAGAGCCCTGACACTTCGGAGACCTTTGCAACGCAGTCCGGGGCTGAACGCCTGCGACAGCCCATCCCGGTTGGCCGTGCGCTCCCCGGTGCCCACGAGCTCTCCGAAGCTCCTGCCTAGCCCCCGCGTTCCCACGATGACAAACCTGGCCGTCGCTTTCGCTGCCTCTACACGGGCGGGAGCGAGGAAGAGGAACGTTCTCCCTGCTCCTGCTTTTGCGGCGGCGGAAACGGAGGGAGAGAGGCCAGGGCTGCCGCTGGCCGGGAACGCTCTTCTCTAAAGGGAGGAGGAACCCGCGGAGCTTCTGGAGCTTGCCGCGCGATGTTCACAAGATGTATTCGACCTTGGGTGCTTCTGCACTTTGGGTGCTCGTGGAAGTTCCTGCAGCATCCAGAGGACAAAAGACCTTTGGGTCCTCTCCAAGTTCTGCCATTAATGCATTGGCTTTTAAATACGTACGCTACTGCTAAACACGTTACAGCATGTTTCATTCACACTTCTGTGTTTGCACACAACTCGCCAGCTTGAAACAATATTTTGGCTACAGAAATCCCTATTTTGGCTACAAAAGTCCCTATTTGAAACCAAACTGAGCCGACTCCCAAACATTTCTTACTCTGAGCGCTGGCCTTGCCCTGCCTGCGTCTGCAGGGGCACATCCAGCACAGCGGATGAGTGCCCGCCGGGACCGTCCCGGGCGCTGGAGCGTCTCGTGGCCGTGCCCCGGGAAGCCTTGCTCTGGGGACAGAGGGGTCGGGCCGCTCTCTTGGCCGATCAGGGGATCCCGAGGCGAGCCTATCCCAGAAACCTGCCGAGTTCCAAGGGCAGCGAGATGCGCGTGGTGAGCGTGCCCTGCCCGCACACGTGGGGCACGCCGGCAGGCAGCAGGACGGGTCGTGCCCAGCCCTTCACGTCGGGCTGGAGGGAGCGAGGCGCGCGCGGGCGCGTTTCTGAGTCAGCGGCAAGGAACGCTGATCGTCGGCAAGATGCTCGCCGTGCACGACTGCAACGTTACGCTCTTTGGAAAAAACCTCCGATCGATACATTTGATGGAGATTACACTGACCTCAGTGGTCTGCGCTGTCAAAGAGCCTGGGTTTTAGGCACGACTGACGTATTTTGAGGAGGACGTCCGCCACACAGGCACGCACGCAGTCGGCAGCGTGGGACCGGGCTCCTCCACACCGGCCCCCCGCTCCTCCGGACGAGAGGCACGAACCCGACGCTGGCAGAGCCCCTTCGTGGCCCAGCACGGCCCCCCCGGCCCCGTGACGTGGGAGCCCTCCCTCACGTTTTATGCGAGCGAGAGCAGCAAATTGGAAGCGCCTGGTCTAATTTTTCTAAAGTCTTTTTTCTGTAAATCTCAAGTGACCTCTCATTTCCAGTATCTGACTCCAAGTAACGCTAATTAGTGGACAATCTCCATTGCAGCAGCTCAAGCGGAATATTGTGTGACAGTTCGGAGACAATCGCGCATATGCAATTAATAATGTACAAGTCCATCGCTCCGTATCTCAATCACCTTCCCTCAGGTTGGCTCGTTTCCCTCAGCCTTAATGCATGCTCTTTCAAGCCGGAGACGGGAGCACCTTCCCATTTCATCTCCTCTGCCCCCGCTCCGCTGTGCCAGGAGCCGTCCGTCAGCCCGGCCCCGCGCTGCCCAGCCGCCCCATCGCCAACGACGTCCCCGTCGGGCCCCGGTGCTACACCCCGACGCGTGACGTGGCCGATTCTGCCCCCCGCCCCTCCTTACCTTTGCCCGCGGGCTCCTCGCTGCTGCCGTGAACGCCCTGGTCGGTCCTGATGTTCCAGCTGTGGTGCAGGTACCGTCTCCTGCCGCCTCCCGGCTTTACGTGAGGCTTCAGGGCGGTTTTGTTACTTGGATCGGGGTTAAACGAATCCGCTGCAACCTCCTCGTCACACACACCGCTCCGCATCTCCTCCCGTAAAGCTAGCCTTGAGGGCAGTGCACACCCCTCGGCCAAAGGGGCCGTTTTCTGTCCAGCGCCAGGACGGGGACGGACGTTCCCAGCCAAGGAGGACGAGCTCCTCCACCGCGGCCCTTGCCCGCACCCTGCCGGAGTCGCAGCCGGGAAGGGGTCGGTGCCACGGCCGCCGCACTCGCCTGGGGACCGCCGACCGCCCCGCTTGCTTCGCCCCGTGCAACACACCAAAGGTGGAGCTGCCTGCAGCGCCGTGCACCGCAGGACACCGGCAGCGCCGTGCACCGCAGGACACCGGCAGTGCCGTGCACCGCAGGACACCGGCAGCGCCGTGCACCGCAGGACACCGGCAGCGCCGTGCACCACAGGACACCGGCGGCATGGGCAGCACCGCAGGATGTCGGCGGCAGCGCCGTGCACCGCAGGACGTCGGCGGCAGCGCTGTGCACCGCAGGACGTCGGCGGCACGGGCAGCAGCACAGGACACCAGCAGCGCTGTGCACCGCAGGACACCGGCGGCATGGGCAGCACCGCAGGACACCGGCGGCATGGGCAGCACCGCAGGGTGTCGGCGGCAGCGCCGTGCACCGCAGGACACCGGTGGCACGGGCAGCAGCGCAGGCACGGCCGCAGCTCGGTTGGACCTAACAAACCCTGCAGAAATCGCAGGTGCTCGGTGCAAATGAAACCTTGGTCGAGGAGCGGAGGAAGGGCCGTAGCGCTTCTGACCATTTTGTGTTGTACCCGAGGACACAGCCAGATATTCAATTACCAAAAAATGATGCTGCACAAATGAAAACAATATTGATCTTTTTGCATCAAAATGCAATCATGCCAAATCAAAACCAATTAATGTCCTCGAATGCAGACATATAGCAGGAAATAGGCCCGTATTTTTTACAGGTAAATTGCTTAAGGATAATCTGGGCTTTAGTATATTTTCATTTCTATTAGGCGAGGAGATGGCAGAGAACACTGAGCTCACCACATTTGACCCTCTCTCTCCACAAATCAAATGGTTTACATTTTGTGAAGTAAACAGCAAAACCAGCGCATCTAATTTTTGAAATTCTTCTGGCTTTTCTTTTTGACCTTTGGTATTTGTACGTATCGATGCTCTCTCTAAACCATTGCACAAAAACACCTTGAAGTGTCAAGCTTTAAAAATGAGTCTTCTTTTCTCTTTCTCCTGTGCAGCCCGGATTATCTTGGCCTTGTCAAAATACATTCTCTAGTTAGAGGTTGGAAATATTTCCCTCCTGGCTCCCAAGTATTGATTTTTCAAGGCTCAGCTCCGCCTGTCAGCCGGGGAGGGGAGAGGTGAGGCTCGGTCCGGCGCTGGCTGTGCCCCCGGCACCGCCGTGCCCTGCCCGCCCCGCCGCCCGCCCGGGATCGCCCGCCGCGCTGCCGCCACGCGCTTTACGTGACAGCGAGTACGCCGACGTGTTCACGCACTCACGCACCCCGAAAACTGAGGATTGACGCAATTCCTTGGGGGTTTTTGTTCTGGAGGCAGATTAGGTCGTGCCTGACCCGGCTCCGGCCGTCCCTGGCTCACCCCACGGCCCTCCGTGCGCTGCGCGGCACCGCGCCTTCCCCTGCCGGCAAACACAACCGCCGGGCTCCACAAAGAACGTGGCGTGCGTTCCCACCCAAACACGTTACGTTAAACACACTCAGTAACGCCGCCCGCCGCCGCAGGAAAGCCTCAGGGTTCCCTTTATCCGTTCTCCCTCTGGGGGAAGGCAAAGCAGGGGACCAGAAAGAGCGTCACCTGCCCGCATCGGAGGGGCAACTGGTGGAAGGTGAGTATTCCCTTGGCTGCCTGGCCACGCTGCTTTGGGAGCGGAGAACTTTATTCTCAGCACCCTCCTACCTCGGCCCTTTGTAACGAAGGCTGAAGCCCCTTCGCCCGCTCCGCTGGCGACTCTTCCTGCTCTCGTCCGTGCTCATCCTCAACCGAGGAGAAAGAAGTTTCTTAGAGGGTGCAAAGAGTTCGGCTTACTGCCCATAAATAAATCAGCGGCAGGAAACTACGCGCGCACCGTCAGGCTGACGCCACCAAGCCAACGCTCTTCGATACCATTCAGTTTTATTTCACAAGCATATTTACACCGGGAAGTTGAGTACATAGAGAGGGTGGGAGTGGATCCATCAAGGAGCTGCTGGGGAGGCAGACACCGGAACCGGTCACCGCACGTGGTGACTCCAGTCATCACAACATTTTCATACAGGTGTCTCATCATGGCATCTTTTGCTTGTAAACTGCCAACGAAGCCACACACGTCTCCACATTTACAAGGACAAGTCCACACACAGTACTAACAAATCGATAAAGCACTAAAAGCTTACTCGGGAACGGCAATGCACAGTTCACTGCGGCGCCAGGAGCGCGGCCGGGCGGGGGCTCAGGACTGGCCTTAACGGAGTCAGCGAAGCGGAGGCTGGGTTTAACCGGAGCGCCCAGCCCAGCCCGGCGGGAAGGGGTCTCCGCGGGGGACCAGGGGCTGGCCCAGCTCGTCAGCGGCATTTCGGGCCTCAGCGACACCTCAGCAGGCAAATCTCCCGCTAGTAACGCTCCGGCTCTTGCTACATCAACTGATTTTTGGGACTCGGAGGAAAATTACCAGCTCTCTTCTGCATTTGAGAAAAGCCATTACACTTCCAGCTTAAACCAAACATTTTAATGCATATATAATTCAAGATGTTTGTTCACCGTACCACAAAGGAAATCACTGCGGGGGCACAGTCCACATTCCCGCGGGGACCTCATCTTGTTTTGAAAGTAAACGCCCGTATCTAGAGGTGATAGCTGCCGTAACCCAGCGGGGAGGACCCCGGGACGGCGGTGGGAGAACGCCGGCAGGGTACCTCACACGCCGACACTGAACACGGCAGCATTTCATTCCACGGATGGCAAGGCTCCCTTAGCTCTCCTCTTTTTGGGGTGTTTTTACACCTCCCAGGTTACCTATGTATCCGTATAAACACAACGTACATGCACGGTGCGTTGGTTCACGTAGAAAAGACCCTGATATTCTACTACAGAGTTCTGCACTATACACTACATTCCTGCCAGAGAAGAGATTAAACTTTACGGCAGTTTGTGTTAAACATTCCTAATGGTCTTAGTTTCTTACTTTTAAAATTATTTTTAAACAGCAAACAGATATGTAGCTTCTGGAATGCAAATCTCACTTTCATGTACAGTGTACTACACAGACCACCTAAAAAAAAAAAACAAAACCAAAAACCAACAACAATGCTTTTTATATTTAGAAGCCATTTTTAAAATTCATTTATTCCTTTTTGGGGAAGGAAAGATGCTCTAAGTACCATTTTTACTTTATTATGTAAAGACAGCCTCCTTACTTCTGTGAGCTTTCCAGACAAAACCGGCAAAGGAAAAGCTATACAAACATATACATCAATATGCTTAAATAAAATAGTATTTTATAGATTTATTTTTTTCTCTTTACTGTGAGCATAAACCAGCATACTTTCACACTATTAAATATTTCACAAAATTAGATATGTAAGAAGAGGGAAACACAGTCACGACTAACGTTACACAGGAATATTCCTACTGAAGAAAATGTTTCAATCTATCCACTCAAATAACTCACCTTCCACACACTTCTGAGCGTTTTTCCAGCCAGGATCGCTCCCCAAGGATGCCATTTGTGCCGCTCCCTCCGGCGCCCGTGTCCTTCCCCTCCGGCCCCCGGTGAAGCCACCGCGGGAGCCGTGGCTGCGACACGAGCCCAGGGGGGCACGGCGCGGTGCGTGGGCTCGCCGCCCTGCGCGTCCCGGCACAAAGGCAGCGGCTTTTGGGAGAAAAGGCTTTTTCTCTTTTAAATAAATACCTGCATTGGTAGCAAAAAACACCTTTATATATAAATACTCCTCTTTTCAAGTTTGCTATTCCATCGTAAAGAGACTTTTTCTTTATTTATTTACACGTGGACTATTATTCTTTCCTCCAGACTACAGCAAACAGTGACTGGGCACAGCAGCACTTCCAACTCTCTTGAAAACCCAGACTTTGCAGGAGGAAACATGCCCTGCGGAGGAGAGCACAGCCCCCCCCAGAACTCAATCCCTCCCCCCCGAGGCAACGAGCCCCTCAGGAAGAAACCCAGGCGCCAAGCTCTAAGATGCGTCACCCACCATCACGTCACTCGGTGGTCACCAGGAGAAAGTACATGTAAACACGAGCCGTTTTGGTAAACACTGAGATTCTGCGAGAGTCCCCGAAGGAAACGCGTGTTTAGCGAGGGCTGCTGCGGAACTCGACGTCCAGCGAGGAAGGGGCCGGGCTCACGCCGGCTGCGAAGCCTGCTGTGATTCCTGCCGCTGCGGGCTGGCCAAGGAGCGCCGGCACAGCGTCAGCGATGCCCCGCTCCTGCCGCGCCACGCACGGAGCACGTTCCTTCCCCGGCGCCGCCGCCTTCCTCCTCCGGCTGCGAGGGAAAAGCAGGCGGCGTCAGCGCAGCCGCCCTGCAGAGCCGGGTGGGAGCCCACCGGTGGTCTGCAGGCATGGGGTGGGCGTCCCGGGAGAGGGGCACAGAGCTGGGGAGAGGGAGAAGTATGAGGAACTCGGGAACAGAAGGGGGTTGCGAGTGCGGGGGATTTACCCTAGACCATAAAGCGATGCTCCTTGCCGTCGTGAGCCATGAGGATGACGTTTCGGTTGGAGGTCCAGATGAGCCGTGCCAGCTTGAGGGCGTTGTGGGAGCCCGGCGAGGCCGGCTGGACGGGCGGCACCTGGTAGGTTTTGATGCAGCGGAGCTGGGGTGCGGAGTTCAGCATGCCGATGCTCCCCAGGAGAGAGGTGTTCATCTGCAGAAACACCCGCGGGTCACCCGCCCTGCCCACGGGCTTCTGGGGAGGGTCACCACCCACGACCCGCATAGATTTATCCTCCCAGACCTCCTCCCAGACCTCAACGTCCCTGTGACCCCAGGACCAGCCCTGTCCCAAACCGAGCTTAATTAAAATTTCATTAGAGTTGGGCCACACAGCACCATTTACTGGGAGGGTCAGGGAGATGCCCTGGGTGGTCTGGATGGTGATTAATGACTGAAGACTCAACCGGGCACAATGGAAGAGCTGACGAATGCGGTGGGCGTACCTCACCGCGCTTCCTTGGGGGAATCTCTAAAGGCACGCTAAGCGTAAGTGCACATATTCAGAATTTAAGGAAAACACGTGAAATATTAGTAAGATTCTATTTATGCTAAAGTATTATTTATCAAAATCATGAAAACATGGGAGCCGAAGGTAGGCAGAACAAAGAGCAGTCATCGTGAGAGGCAGGAACAGAAAAACCCAACGGCAAGAGCTTTGTGCTGTCCGAGGAGGCCACGGAAGAGATCTGCTGAGCGACGCTCGCTGGAGAGCAGCCCGCTGACTGCGCGTGCATCCTGTCTGGCTCCACGTTTTAAAACGTGAGACTCTCTGAGCTAACCCGCCGAGAAACACAAAACCCTACGCGTTCTGCAGCGCTGCTTTACTCTCAAAAACCTTTCCGGCCGCACGCGGGGCGAGCCTAGGATTGCCATCGGCAGGCGGCCGGTCGCCCGCATCCCCCAGACGTGCCCCGTGAAACCTTGGCAAATCCTGGGCCATTTAAGGCGCGTTATTGCTGATGCCACGTCCTGAATTCTGATCAGTACAAAGTACAAGCCATTACTTTTCCCTGGCTCTTCTCGGCAGCAGAGCGGTGTCAGAGAGTGTAAATCATGGCATCTCTAGCAGGGAGCATGCAAGCACCACTGACATTTTCACAATTTAAATCATCTTGAGTAATAACCCTTTTAAGATGACTAATGTTACTGATTTTCCTGCATTAATAATAGTGCCAAATAGAACACAGGAGGGAAAAATCACTAGTGCACGAGGTCACATTTTAAAACTAAATGTGGAGGTATATTTAACTCTTTATGTAAAAGCCGCTTTAACGTGAGCATTTATATACCTGGAAGAGCGTGGCAGATCACAATTTAAAACTCGTGCCTGACTTTTTTTTCCCTGCCAATTCTAAAAGATCTGGTCTGATTGCTTTCCAGATTTTCCCTGAGTACTTAAATTGAATAAACGCAGCTGATGGATGAAGATTCTTGCTGCTCTCATTTACTGTTTCAGAAAGCGCACAATGTAGTGATGGATAATAATTTAGTAATTTTTTATGGCACCTGTAGAACTACTGAATGACACAGAAAACCGGAGGAGCATGTTAAAAAGTATAACCCGTACTTACGGGTATAGGGACTTCTGGTTTGTAGGCTGATTACTGTAAGACTCAATGATTTTCACAGCGCACGTCGCTTGATCCGATCGGTTGCTCCCAAATAACAAATTTTTGAGTCTAAAGCCATTTGAAGGAAGACAAAAATCCTGCCTGGGGAATGCAGGCGGCAGCCGACAACTGGCCACAAGCATCCTATGGACGGGAGCTTATAGAGGAAAAGATTGCTCATGTTTTAAAGAAAATAAACCTCTAGATCCTTCCCAAAATGGTGGCCTGACTCACAGCTTCAGACTCTTTGTATGGGCAGCAGCATTAGGGAAGGGGCAGACAGCCCCTCGCTCTGCGGCACGGCACGGGGGCCCTCCACACTACGACCCGCGGGCTTGGGGCAGAGCCGGGCACGGGCACGGGCAGCGCAGTGCTGGGAACGAGCGTTTGTCCCCGGGGTCTTGCATCAGGCGAAAAAAAAAAAAAAGAGAGAGAAGAGAAAGAGAAATGGCCACGAAGCTCGCGCTCTGCCGGAATCGATCGGTGAACGACTAAATTCTGTGTGGAGGTTTCAGCTTCCGCCTTGGCTTGTGGGGCTTCCCTCTCGTCAGCATTTCCTGCTGTGCCAGGCCACTGCTGAACGACCCAAAGGAGCCCCCCCACGGCGTCGCTGACGAGGCACGTGCAGACAGACGGAGGGGAGCGCGTCCTTACCTGCCAGAAGGAGAGGTGGCTGTCCGAGTTGGAGTACGTGGCGAGGTACCGGCCGTCGGGGGCAAAAGCCACCGCAGTGATCGGTCCTTTGTGGCCGTGGATAGTCTGGCAAGAGGGGAGAGAACAGGAACGTCGGAGATGGTTACCCGGCACCCAGTGATGCCGCACAGGCTTTTAACCAAACACAAATGCACGAGCACACGAACCTCTAGAAGCCTTTTTTGGAAGGCTGAGGGAGACCGTTACGGTCAATAAAAATGAAATACTATGTGGAAACGCCTCTTCGTTTTCACCTGCATTTTCTGTTACTCTAGCACTAATTACTTTCTGACTCTCGTTGTGACAACTGGCAAACATGAAAGGAAAGCTCTTTTGCAGAGGTCGGCTCCCGCTGGTCGGGGAGCGCAGGACGGCAGCAAGTTCTGCTCCTGCCCCTGCACAGCCGGAGGGACGGCAGGAAACACCGCTGCTGCCGCGGCACGCGCCGGGACTCGCGCTCCCTTTCCTCCGGGCACTTCACGGCTTCCCGACAACCCGCAGGATGAAAGCACACCACCAAGATCGCTGATCGGGTGGGACTTAAGCACACGCCGCTCAGCATTAAATACCACGACAATTGCTTTTAAGTGTCCTAATAGCTGCTCAGCCAATAAAAGGGAATTAAATCATCATATGAACACATTCCCTGGCAAATCCGGTTTTTAAACCAAAGCCATTTGTCAGGCCTGCGAACATAACCGTGTCTTTAATGGGAATTTAACCAAAACCTAACACGTCCAGTCCCTAAAGGAGGTTGCACGGTGGATGCCAAGGAGCATCCGGCTGGAAGGCGGTGGGCAGGGCAGGGCAGGGCAGGGCGAGAAGCACAAACCCACCCGCCGGCCCTTACAGAGGCGTCACCCCTTTCGGAGCGCTAACCCTTTCCGGGGGCTCCAGCACCCCACCGACGGGGCGCCAGGGCCTGACGGTACCGCTCTCAGGTCGCCGCTCGCTCTTCCGGATAGCCGCAGCGCGCTCTGCGCGGAGAGACGGTAAGGAGAAGACCCCAAACTTCATTCCCACTGCACAGGAACGCCATCGCGTTGCGGTGAAAGCCTCCCCGAGAGGCAGGCGTACCGCAGAATTACGTCGGCTCGCAGCCGTACGGGTCCGGCGTTGCAGCCAGGCAGACAGCTGTTTCACTCAGAGTCCCCCCTGCTCCAGCAACGAACACCAGTACCACCATTGCCACCCAAAGGATCCTTGGTGTCCGATCTCGATTCTACTAGAAAAATGCAATTAAAATCCTTTGGACTACTGCCATAATGAATGTAATTAAAAGTCAAACCTTACGCTGTAGATGAAGAGTAAGGGATTTTTCAGGAATAATAAAACAACCGGCAGGTTCCTGGTATTTTCTCAGATTAGAGCTTGAATCATCATTTGAAAGGCCTACTTCTCATGGCAGCGCATCACAGATGCGCTTCTTTTGCATCAAACAATTTTCCAAGGCCAAGTAATGGACGGGGCTGGACGGTAAGCACCACAGGAGAGCTGGGAAGCGGGAGGAGAAAAGAAACGCAGCCAAGGAAACGTGAGCATTGAGTGCAGACCAACCAATAAAGGGTTAAAAAGCCAGAAACTATTTAAATTTGAGATGACACGTGTGAATGTCTTTTTGAAAATACCATTTTCTACCAGATTAGCATAATGAGAACACTAGCAGCAGAAGAGCACAAAGTATTTCTTCAAAACCACACAATCGCAGCTCTTTCTGCATTAAGAGGCTCGGTGCCAACTGTAAATTGGCAGGGCTGAACTGGGCGAAAAAAGACTGTGTCGTATTCATTGAATAAAAGTGGGCTGCGAAAATAAAAGAAGTGCTGGTGTACCCATCCCCGGGACGTTAGAAGACCTACTCCGACCGGTACCGTGCGTCTAAAGTCAGCTTTAGGTAGTAAGCAGCCAGTAACGTATGCGTTTCTGGTTTACCACGTCGGAGGTGAGTGAACTCCACTGGAACCCCAAACCCAGCTCTGCAATGTAATCGCCGCAGCTGAGGGTGAAAGTTTGAGAGGGCAATTAATTAGATGATCCGATGTTTAGACCCATCAAACTCTTTAGCACTTAACAAGCAAGTAATACTTGTCAATAAAATATGTTTTGGTAATACAAAGGTAGGAAATCAATAGTACTAGCACACTTGTTGCTCTTTTTACTACTGAAAATGTGTTCCAATAAGTACAATCCTTAAGGGAATTAATCTACTTTGTTATTTAAAGGAAGTGCTTCTCTAATTGATGCTAATCCTTTCAAGCCAAGATTTATTTTTTAGTGCGCTATCTAAGCGTGCACTTTGCAATGCTCATCTTGCATTTCCCGGGCCAGCGAGTAAGCGTAACAAAACCAAATTATTGCTGCTCCTTCAAAATATTCTGCTTGCACCCATACATCTGGTGCTTGGACTGCCCCGGCTGGCTCCGTTTTGCTGCGGTGCTGAACGCGGCATTAATGGATTACAGCACTAATGCCTCGACGCAGAGCGCACAGCAAAACCCTCTTTCTTTGGCATTGCTTTCAAGTTCCTATCTGCAAGTCCCTCCCAAGCAGATATATTAGCACACGATGAAAGGTACGCAAAAATCTGCGCGACACCGGTTTGGAAACAGTCTTAATTCCGAATGGCAGAGACGGTGGGACGAAGTGCAGCTGGTTGCAGCTTCCCTCTGCCCAAGCAATTGTTTTTTAATGGGAGGATGCTCCTGGGAGACTATTTGACTTCTGCACCTGCCACCGTCGTCGTCCTGTAACACATGATATACTGAAGCTATGACAACCTAATTCTAAGTCCAATATTTGGTAAAGTCTACATTGAACCGCAATATTCTGTTAAAGGTGACATAAAAAATAAACACTGTATCACTGCGGCAATTTTACTTTCATAAATACACCGAAATGCATACTTTAAATTGATAAAGTAACTTATGTACTGCTATAGAGATGTACTAATATTTTACCACCTTTATTATTAGATATTTATATCCCCGGTCTCCAGGGAAACAAACCAATTCACTTAGCGAGAAAGCAGCATGCCTACCCCATCCCTGGAAGCGCTGCCCTTCCGGTGCCCGCCGCGCGACAGAAGACGTCCAGAAGCAGAGGTTTGCCACAGCTAGGCGATACCCTCCAAACGATGTCTCCGCTTTTAGCTTGGAGCGGGATGAGAATGTCAGCTGCAACTTTTGCATGGGATGCAAATCATCGCTGGGCAAGGGACGGTTACTTGACAATCGAGGAGACGATTCCGTAACTCCTTCACGGATCAGCCAGGAGTCGTGGCAAAGACTTCCCGGGCAAATTCAGCAGCCAAGCCAGGGTGGTCTGCCACAGCAGCCACCGACAAGTGTTCTTAGGCATAAAGGCAACTTTACACCAAACCATAAATAAATCACAAGTCTGGAGCTCATTATGCTAAAGGCCTAGAAAGAGACAGTCAACAACTGAAACGTTAACCTGAAAATCTTTGGTGTTGATGGCACTGCAAAAAAAGTAGCTCTCCCTCCACTTCCCCCTCCAACTAAACAGAAAATAATGCACTTTTGGAACAGATCTTAATAAAGAGAGCTAGGTCTGACAGATCAGTCGCTCTTAGGTTTTTGGGTTGGGTTTTTCAGAACGACAAATTCAGAATTAACAAATAACATAATCAGAGCTGAGCTAGAAAAAGCCTCAGGTGAGCAGTGCTTTACTGACGTGCACACAGTGCTCCAAGTGATCCCACGTCATGCAAAAGTTGGAGGTTTCTTTTGTTTTTTCTCATTTAAAAATTAGAAGTTGAATTTGAACGCAAACGTTGGGCGCAAAACCCCGCAGAACATACATAGAACCCAAACTCTGCAGAGGAATAAATAATCGGCTTTTGAGATAAAGACGCAAAGCTACGAAGTGAACATATGAAAAGAAATACTTCGGACGAGTGCTGCAAAGGTAAGGAGCCCCCTCGGCCGCTCTCCCTTCACTCACGGGGAGATTAACAGCGCCTTGGCCAGGCTGCGATGTACCATGGCCAGAACCCATTCTTCTTTTTCCTTCCCAGATTGTGAATCTTATCTTTGTCCGCAGCAGCACTCCTTCCTGCGCGCCAGCACATCTGTCTTCTGTTCCTCTATGGTTCTGCACATCAGAGTTTTTCACGTGACAAACTCACTTATTTCAGAACACACGCACTTAAGCCCGGTACCTACCAGGGAGGAGGTCCCAGGGTTTTCAAGGGGTGGGGGGAGCCCCCGTTTGCCAGTCTGTTCCTGACCTTTCGGTTCCGGCAGCAGTTGCTAGAGCTGTGTGCCTCTCACGTCGACCTGCCATCCAGAGGTTGCTGGCACCTGCAGCCCGTGTTCTGCAGGAGGTTTCCAGCGCGGATGTCCTACAAGCACGGACCCACGCCCGCAGAGCTTCGCACAAACCCCGTATTTAAACGGAGGAGGCATAACCTACTCGCAGACCCCCAACACGAGGGGGATTTATGCATCTTTTCACTGGATCTTAGTTCTGCTTCTATAGAAACACGATGGATACTGAATGATACGAAACCCAGACGTCCTACACTTAAAAGTCTTGGCTAACGTAGAGCACGTACGGTAATCCTCGGGTTCAACCGAGAGGGAAACACGCTTGTCTACAGCTGTCCTCGCCGGCCGAGCCAGCCCCCAAAGCCCTTCCCTCCCGGCCCCCCGGCACCCCGGCCCCCGCCACGGCCGGCTCTGGGAGGGGGCAAGCAGGGGCCGGCAGCCTCGGCTTCTGGTTTTCAGAAAAACCAAGTGCTACAAAACTAAAGGGCTTCACCTGAGAAGATAGCTGAAATACTGCCTCATTTTTCATCCCAAAAGCAAATTCTTTCAAGATAGCCCTTGAAAGATTTTTATGAACACTTTAAAAAATAAATCTCTACTTTCTAAGCAATTGAGTGGAAATATCTAAAATGCTATTAACTTAAAACAGTTTCAGTATCTTGAATAATTTAATTTCCACGTTAGTTCCAGTAATACTAACAATTGCAGTAAAAATTTCAGGATGGTATTGAGAAAAAAAGAGTATATTTGCAACTTTAAATTAATTTTCTTTCTGTCCCTTCGGGTGGCTTCTCAATAATACCAAGATAAAGTCAAAGAGCATGTATTACATTTTTTTTTTTTTTTAACTTAATAAAATACATAACTTAATTTTTAACCTTACGGTAATCCAATTGTGCATCAACCCTTGCAATTACTCAGTATTCAAATGTGCGGTGTGTGATCTGCAGGCAGCGTTCAATGGGAGCAGAAAGTGCCCTTGAACGGCCGTGTATAAAAATACATTTATCACTGGCGCGGCAGGCCGGCTGTCAGTCAATATATGCCTCTCATTTGTTAGGAGGTCCTCCTGCTGCGAGTCCCTCATTACAATTTGCTTTTACTTCCTGGGCAAATGACAACCAGAAAATGAGGCAGCTTCTCCCTCGACTGAACTTAATCCAGAAAAAATGAGATGACAGCTGCAGCCACCCAAGTGTTACGGGATGGGTTAAACCCGTCCCCAAATCGGGCGGCTCCAGCCCCAAACCGCTGCACAGAGATGCTGCGAACCGGCCGCCCCTTCCCCCAAGCCATCGCTGCCCTAAGAGCGCGCGCCCGGATCTCCAAGACTCGGCGCAGCCTGCCTTCCCCCGCGTTCACAAGCGGGCGGGCTGTGCTCCCGCCTTAGGAAGGCGCCGCTCGGGTCCAGATTTTCACGTGGACCGTCAAAATCCATACGGCCTTCGTTGCGCCCGAACACATAAACCAGCCACTCCGTCATATCAGCAGAGATGTTTTCCTCTGTGAAACTGCTGCCGCTGTACTTTATTTAAAGGTTCGTAATACTGTCTGAACGCTGGACAACTCGGTGTTGCTGTTAAATCCCTGTCTCCTTTGAAAAGAGGTTTCCACAGCTCATAGGCTAAGCTTTATGCTTTCAATTCTAGGAGAATAATTCAAAGCATGAATTCCGAGTATGATTAGGATATTCTCATCAAGGAAACTGGAAAAAGAAAGCACGTACTATTTCTTCCAGGTTTTTTAACAGTATTTGGTGAGATTTAAAAGAATTACTGGAAATCCCTACTCAAAGGGGAATAATCAGAATTACCAGCAGTTTGTGCAAACCCCAACAACTGCCGAGAGGAGCCTAGCCAGGAGTTCCTACTGGACAAACACCAGTAGGATCCAGTGCCCCTGGATCAGTACACGCGCTGCTGGGAAGCCCTGCGAAGCTTTAGACCCTGAACCAGGAATCCCTCAAGGCCGATGCTAACGGCAGTGCCGAGGTTTGGGCTGACAGCCCAGCACCAGCGAGCGCTCTGCGGCAAGAAGAGACGTTGAACGCTCTCCAAAAAATCCCACCACAGACCAAATTTACCATTTATTATGTGGGCTTCATCTGACCAACTACCAAAATGCAAATCACCCCCTTACTGGGAAGAGCGGTATAAGTCCTTAGAACTGTTAGATTTCAGGAGCAGCGGGGATTGGCGAGGTTATTGTCCTGGCAAACACCCAAGTCTGATACAACTCTTATCAGTGAGCTGTGCCCTAACAACGGAGTTCACAGAACAGAGCCTTTTTTAAACATAAGGCACCTAGGTACGGAAATTAAGTGTCACCTCCATGACCCTGTACGGCTCTCAGCACCAGACAGTGATGAGAGAGAATGTGTTCCCTTACAGATACAGATGTTTGTCAAAACCTGATAATTTTCATTAAAAAGTCAGTCCCTACCGAAAGAAGCAGCTATTAAAAATCTAACTAGACTAGGAATGAAATGCTGCCCTGCAGTGAGTGAACAGGAGATGGGAACACACGGAGCATCCCCTCTCCCCATGGAGTTACTTTCCCTTAGGGAAATACCGCTTACCAGTAAGAGTTAAACTGATTCAATACCTGCTTTTCACCTGCCTACGCGTTCTGACGGCTACTCGATAGCTGATCATCCGAGTACGCAGTGGCCAGAGCACGAGGCATTTCTGACCTCTACAACTTCTCCGGTGATGAGCTGGATGCGGCCGCAGCAATCCCAGCTCTTCTCCTCTCCTCCTCAAGCAGCCGTCCCGAGATCCGCAGCCAGGCACGACGTTCCCAGAAGCGTCCCGCTCTTTCCAGGCAAAGTGCGTTTCGCTCAGGTACCCTTTGGTGAAAATTCAGCCTAAGCTGGGTCAGCGCACGTGAAACCGTGAGCGCTGGGGGATTTCTGGCACAGCGAGCAGCACTCGTCCTCAGGCGATTCCATTAGGATGCAGCTCTTCCCTTTCAGCTCCAGCCTGGCTCACCCAAGTTTTGAAGAAGACCAGTTAGAACGATGTCACAGCCGTACGTGGAGCACCAGAGTATTTTTTAACCTTTGACTTCGGAGCCTTCAATGCACTTGCAAAACACACAAATCCCTAAGTCCCAAGTGGCCCGAGACTTTAAAGAAAAGCGTTCGGCAACTCCAACGGAGGAGGAAAAGCTAACGAGATCAGTGCTTCCCCACCAGGACAGTGGGGTTTGGGGACTTAATTATCCTTCGAGAAGTGTCTTCTGCCCTGCGGACTCTGGGAAAGCAACTCTGCTGTCATTTTTGAAGCCAGCCTTCTGATTCTCGCCGCTCCTCGCTCTCATTTTCTAATCCACGCCGGCCATATCTCCAGATCTTCAGCAGTTCCTGGGCAACCTCTCCCCTGCTGCAGAACTCCCCGATGCTGCTTGGTCCTTCCACAGTTACCACTCGCGTCCTCCTC
This sequence comes from Aramus guarauna, assembly GCA_013400195.1. NCBI lineage: Eukaryota > Metazoa > Chordata > Aves > Gruiformes > Aramidae > Aramus > Aramus guarauna. The sequence continues at coordinate 1,270,693 of VXBL01001597.1, read as the reverse complement.
CCAGGGTCACAAGCATCAGCTTCAAGACTATCAAAACAAGTGGAAACTTGGAAATCACAGCCCTCAATTTTAAGAGTTTTGGAGAATGTTTTCGTACAAGTCTAAGCCTTTCTCACAAGTAGTTTGTGTACGATGGCTTACACTTAGCGGCGCAATGTCACTGCATTTGAAAGCACAGCAGTTTTTGGACATTTTTTTTTTTTTTAAATAATTTATGCTTCATTCGAGACCCACCGTACCTAACTGGGAACACTGGCTAGACCCCCACGTGCAAATACACACACCCAGTGATCTCCACCAGGACACTGTGCCGCCACGACTCTTCCTCGTCATTACATCACGCTTTACTGCAGAAAAAGTCCTCCACATAACTTTCACTTTTCTACCATCAAACGAGCATATACTTTTATATTATGCAGATGATAGACATTAGCATATTCCACAATATTTTGCAATTAAAACATCACCAAACAAGGATTGGGGTGGGTGGAGAGGAAGAGGGTGAAGTGCTCTTGCATTCAAAATGCAGCTGGGCGTTCAGAAACCCCGTGAATAGCATCAGGGCCAATTAATTCAGACAATTGCTCTAAATTTTTGGAAGATTCGTTTACGATAATAGTAATACTACCTGGAGCATTATATACTGTTGTCCAGCCACAAAATCTTAACACAAATCAGTGATCAATAATGGCTCACTAATTGACAAACAATAAGAGACGATACGTTCACAATTTTTTCTGGTAATGAGTATTAAATACGTTAGGGATACAGATTTCCCTTGCTCGGTGTCAATTGTTTCAGGTCCTTCTGAACTGTACTTAGGTACCCGGGTTAACAGCTTTCCTTTCACCGCAGATGCCCAAGCCCCTCTCTGGGCACAGCAGAAAGGCAGCCCTGGAGCAGAGCCCTCCTTTGCCCGCGGCACGGCCCACCGAGGTCCCGCTCCATCGGCATTCCGGCCCTTCCCCGCGCTCGGACACCCGTGCGGCTCCCGGAGGCGAGAAGCAAAGCAGAAAGCGGCGGGGCACAAAGCCCGCGTTCAGGACCATGTGCTTCCCTAGAGGGAACAGGCCCCCGAACGCAGGACCGCGTTCGCAAGGGGCACGGCTAGACGGGAGGAAGAGGTCAGCTAAGGAAACGTGTTCGCAGCGTGATTTCGGAGTCCTGTACGGCCGCGGAGAGCCAGCTGCGTTTCAACAAGTGCTGCTTGGCTGCGGGCAGCCCGAAGGGAGAATACCAGGTCTGAGCATCACCATTCAATGGAGCGCATTAGCGCTCCATTTCCACCTAAAATAGGGAATATCAATTAAATGGGACCGTGCAAGTTGCGAACTGTGAGTTGACATGAGACTTAAATTTTGGTGTGAAAAGGTATTTGCATACAGTCTTGTGCCAGCTGTTCTTGGAAAGAACTGATAGTCCTGTAGGAAAAAGGAGGTGACTGACAACACTTTATCTGGGTAGACACTGCCAGAGCTGCGGGGGGTAATCTAGGGATTGTCTCTTGAACAAAACCAGCATTTCTGAGAAATTATTTCCTATGAAAGTCCTAAGAATAATATAAAAAAAATCCAAAAAACCTTATTCCCCTTCCCAGCTGGACGGTTCCTTGGAGAGCTCCAGAAATCTGCTTTAGCAGAGCCTAAAGAAAAAAAAAAGCTTTTTCCAGAGGGGAAAAAAAGGAGCCAGTGCCACTTTTGTGTGGGAAGTAGTGTCTGAACAGGAGGTAACGGCTCAATTAGATATCATTTCAGATACACGGAAACTCAATTTTCCGTACAGAGCTGAGGATAAAATCTGAACACCTACTTTTCCGTCCCCGCTCCTGGGGACGCTGACAAGCCGGGGCCGCAGTAAGTCTGTAACCCAGCAGAGCGCCTGTGGCCTCCGAGGCTGCTCAGGAAGTTTAGTATCTTTTTCCCGTCCATTTGACTTTTGCATACTGAATCGTACCACTTCAAAAAGAAAAAAAACCCTTAGTGGGATGGATTACGCTGTCGGCTGTAGCACAACAGTTAGGTAGAAAGTTGACTCAATTTTTCATTTAATTTTTACTGACTTTGATCATTGCAGGGCAGTGCTGATTTCTGCCCTCGGACTCTCGGCCCTCCCTGGGCATCCAGCCCTGCCTTCCCCTGCCCACGAGGTGCTCCCGTGGCCGCAAACGCGGTGCGCCCGCAAAGGCACAGCAGGCAAGCTCCTTTGAACCGTCTCCAAAGCCACCAGAGAAAAGCACAGACCGAGAGAAACCCCGTCTTTTAGCAAGCGAGCGTTGCTGATCGGCATGACCTAAGGAGCAAACGCCGTGATTCCCGAGGCCTCGGTACTTGGCCTGCTGAGGCTGGAAAGCTGAGCGGAGTTACGGGGTGAATTTATAGTGCAGGCTGGACGGGAGGGCTCTCTCTTTGCATTTGTCACTGGTGGCTTAACGCACGTATTTATACGTGCAAAGTAGGTTTATCCGCGATGCGCGGAGGCAGATTGGGTGCAGACCAACAGCATCTGCGTGGGGAGTTAATTCAGAGGAGTTAGCGTGCTGTAAATGCACACCTCAGCTAAATCCCCACCAGCCTCCACCACAGAAGCCTATCAGCACAGTGTACTCTCACAAAACACACCGCAAATTCCCACCAGCCGAGCCAACTGGGCATAATTAAACACTGGCTTTAAAAGACATTTGAGAAACTTGGAAAAAGGCGGCTATTTTGTTACCGCATTCCTCACGTGGCTGGGATTTGCTGTTGATAGGGTAAGACCATTTCTTGTGACAACGCGAATGAACAAAATCCCTCAACTGTGTTGTCGTGCACATTCAGAAAATGGGGGTGAAGCTGCTGCCGCCTGCGGGGGAGCCGGGTCTGTCGCAGAGCGTAGCCCCGTGCCTCCTGCTGCCAGGCTGCCTGCACCGGCAAGGCGAGGAAGGCAGAGCTGCACAGCGAGGCTTGCACCCGCACCAGGGAGCACGCCGAGGCGGCGATGCAGAACGATGCTCGGTGCCGGGGGTCCCCAGCTGCGCACCCTCCAACACAGGGACACGCACGCAAAATACCCAGGCTGAGGTCAACAGCCAAAAATCCTCCACAAAATGAGAAACAGTACTGGAGGTACGCTGATATTTCCCAGGAAATTCACGGACTTGTGCAGTTGGAGCCCTCTGGGTGGGAAGAAGGGAAGATGTATGTTGGGAAGGAGTGTCCACCTCCGGCACCGGTACGGGGCCCCGGAGTGGAACAGCAGCAGGCAGCTTTCGTTCTCACGCTTTAACTGAAGTCTCTCAATCAGTGACTCGGTACGGGCCAGTCGCCCGTTATATACCCAAACACTTGGCATTTCGAGAGGAAAAGAGCTGTCGAACTCTGTTACCCAGCCAGAACCGACATCACTTTAAACGGAGATAACCACATCGCCCCGCGGGGAGCCAGAGATCCTCGCAGCCTCGTGCCGGATCCCGTGCACCGCTCTGCAGCAGATACCTTACAAAGTCCCCTCAAAGGCCTGCTGCTTACCTGCCCAACCAGGAAAAGCCCCCAAAGAAAGAACGTAGGTGACTTAAATCTTATGGATTATCATGATTATAATTAATGAATAATGGCACTAAATCTGTTCTGGCTATAAAATAGTGCTGGAGACTCCGATGAGCAAAATATTACTAAGCAACTTTCAGACATTAATATTTTCCCATCATTCCAAAGTCAATAACAATCATATATCCTAAAATCTACTTACCTGAAATAGATCTCTACATCTGATAACACTGATTCAGTGTTCAATTTGAAACAGAAGTCGCAGAGAATCATTCTTTTTCTGTACTAATGCACCTCTAAAGAAAGGAATTTAAATTGCATGTTGATGATAACTTACAATCTTATGCAACAGATCACTTGTTTTGAATTTAACAAGAACCTTTAGTCGCATTTAACCCGCTGAGACTGCTTCTAGCCTAGCAAAAATGACTGCACTTTTTTTTTTTGGTTCGCATATTCTTAATAAATATATTTAAAAAACACCCAAGAAAGAAGCCCGTCTCCTGGGTCATGACTTCGCACAATATGTAAAGTCACTTCAGAAAACCTCAAAATTGTCCGTTTGTAAAATCAATGGAAAAGATGGCGTTTGGAATGGGAGGCGTAATTCAGCCACGGCGGCAGGAGCACGCTGCGGCAGCAATGAGCTGCAGCGTGGCACGTTTATCATTAGATAATCACTCCCCCGGAGGATTAGCAGCGCACAGATGAACCTTGTGCCACGCAGCACACTTGGGGTGTCATTAGCTCATGATAACCCCACTCCCTGCCATCTCCTATTGCTTAATTAGAGGTTACAAAGGTTATAATGGGACTGCAAGAACTTGGGCGAACAGAACTTGCGAGGAGCGATACCTTCATCAATTCCAAACCGGGGGCTGCCCGTGTGCCGTCACCAAAGGCGTGGAGGGGAGGCCACAAGCACGCATTCTCCTTCAATTAATGAGCTCAGACTTCAGGAGCGTGAGGAGATCTAGGCAGCCGCTATGCCTTTTTTCCCTTGACAAATTTCAACTTGGTTCGAGCAGTACTTTGCTTAATTCAAATGCCACGTGTAAATACTTATAAAAAAGAAGGATTTTAGGAAAGCGTCTCTCCTGAAATAAAACACCAACTACATCCCAAGCAGTAGGAACAAGACCTCAGCAGAAGCACGCTAAGCTACACGCTCGTTCGAGAAACTTCATCGTGACTGCAAAATTACAGATCCTGCTTCTGAATGTGTTTTCTTTTCGGTTAGAAATCGCCAGCCGTGCTGAAACGGCGCGCTCAGCGCAGAGCACCGCGGCGGCGAGGTTTAACAGCATGTCTTCCGCTCCGCTTGGTAAACAAAGGCCACATTTGCAGATGGAGCAGCCACAGATCTGCTGCACTCAGAACTGTTTTCCAATTCACTGTGAAACATCAATTATCTTTATCAAATAACAGTATCTCATCTCGGTCCATTATCAAGATGGAGTCTTATTTTAGCCGGACTGCAGCCCTATCTGTATATCAAGGCTGGCCGCAGTGCCAGAGTGAGTGAAAGGCTGTGAAATAATCAATAATCATCATCAAATTGTGGTCGACAGGTTGTGAGGATGGAAGTTTTTGATGAAACCTCAACCTTTTTTTGTGCAGCTGATAAAGCTTAACCTTTGCGATACCTGATAACTATGACTCAGTTGGAGGCAGCTCTGCATAGACGTAAAAGCTTTGACTGCTCCGACCCGGCCGGAATCGCTCGGCTGCGGTGGAGAGCATCCTCGTGCCATCAAACACCCCTCCGGTACGGAGCGAGTCAGCGTGCGCAGAACCACCGCAAACCCGTTTCGGGGAGGTTTGTATAGGCACGCCATTGTCTGACAAGAAGGGAGAACCACGCCCAGCCCTGCCGCTCCACCGGTCAAAGCCCAGCCTAAAAAGAACAACCTGAACAGCACCACAGCAGCAACAAGAGCCACATTGCCAGCAAGTATTTGTCTCTTTAAATGCAGGCAGTGTTCTGTATCCAGAGGGAGATCACACAGATAAAGGGGGGAAAAAAAAAAAAAAGGTGTTAAAACATACATGCATTAGGCTAATCGCACAGCAGCCTTTCTGTTAAAGTTGTTATTCTTATTCAGCCCTTTTCTTATGATAATTTCTTTTCAAAATAGAATTAAGGCCCAGAATGAGGTTGTAAACATTTTATACCGGGTTTTCAGTTCCGAGCATAGCATGAGTAATCTGCAACCTGAACGTAACCTCTCTGTGAAGAAGGGAGAGTTGACTCAGCCGTACATTTGCCCATTTAGCTGTCCATCAGTTTCGCTAGGAATAGAAACTGGAGGAAGTTTTGTCAAAAGCCACACGAACAAGCAGAATGGGAATTTCAAGCACAATAGGAAGGAGAATTTCTAATTTTCTGGGTTGGAACAGTGTCTAGGTACAGCATCAAAACAGAAACTCTACCAGACAAACCACATGTAAGCATGATGTTAGCGCTGTGTTTACTGCCTTAAAAACACCCCCCCAGTCAACCCAACCCAACCCAACCCCCTTGACCATTTTTCTCAGCACTTGAGACAACTGTGGAAGTTCACTGCTGGTCAGACTGAGCACGTAACACAAACCGGCTGGTGCTTTGATGAGACGGCTGGAAAGCCTTCACAGAACTTCACTAAATTCTGGGGGATCTGGCGATACCCTTCAGCATTATCACCGGACAATTGGTCGTAAACCTCCGGGCCGCCACGAGACGCCTGATGGGACAAGGCAGCCCTCACGTGCCTTACAAGTCCCAGCTACTCCCCAGGGAAATGCAATGGGAGTAGCTGGCCCTGCAGAGACCCGGCTGGGCACTCCTGCCGCCGGCACGCTGCACCCTGGGGTGGGCAGGAGAAGGTCCTCCACGAGCCCACACGCCGGTGGAGTCTCTGCAGGTCCCGGCTATGCCAACAGCCCGGCTTCTGCTCACGTTGGCTCCTGGGCGGTGTGACATTTACGTCCACCCCAGCTGCGAAGGAGGCACTTACCCCGTCTGCCTCCAGAGAACTGCAGCTCAGCTCACAACCAGTCACCCGGGCCCGGTAGGGAAAACCCATGAACTACCTCTTGGGCATCGACTCCTCAGGCTTATCAGGCCAGGAAAGCTGATGTAAAACCAACAACTGGTTCAGAGTACATCGGCATTTCAGTTCAGCAGGTTAGCATCAACACACAGAATCGGTGGTCCCTTTCTGACATCAAATCCCTGTTACACCATTTGGCCCATGTGGAGGTCTCAGTCTCAACCTCTAAGAGGCACATGAAGGCACGGGAGGACTAAAATGATAATTAACATCTATTTCCTGGCAAAACCAGATATGCCAGATTAAAGACTGACTTACACCCACTACCAGCTACTTTCAGAACCTGGCTTACCACTGCTGAATTTTCTCTTCAGACAAAAGAATAAATTGCACCAGAATCATTTGCTTTCCCAAATCAAACAAATCTGGAGTAAAACCTGCACGGATAATCAGAGCCAAGTGGCTGTGAGTGAAGCAGCCAAAGAGCTCACAGCTCGTTAGCTCCCACCAATTGTGAGAAAAACGAGGGTGTTCCAGGGGAAGGAGAGCGCTGACGGTATTAGTTACACCAAAGTTGGACCTTAAAGAGTAAAGACCTGAGCAATTAAAAGCTTACCTACCTGACGCATCCCCCAAAGGTGCGTTGCCTGTGAACTTGATGCTAATGAAATGTTTATGTAACTATAACACCCGCACTGTCAATAATGCAGTTTTACAGAAAGGAGGTGATCAGGCCAGCTGACTGAAACGCACGGTTTTGATGATAAAAGTCACGACTGTGATGTGGCAAGACTTCTGAAAGGCATTCGGTGCAGCCTTCCACGGTCCTGTGAGAAAGGGCAACGAGACCTAACGAACAGACGGACTAAGTATTGGTTAATCGATGGGGTCTGGATTGCAGCTGTAAAGGGAAACGCTGCTGAGTTGGGGCATTTCTCCTGGGGTCCCCAAAGAGCCCAGCCTAACCTAAAATCCAGGCAAACCCTGCTGCTGACAGAGCTGGAGGAGAACACCCAGAGGGTTTGGGGAGAAAAAACCCAAAAAGCAGAATCCTAGAGAGGATCCTGGGCTGGCTGGGCTTGCCAGCATCCCTCGGGCCCCGAGGAGCCTCATCTTTTGGTTTGTCAAGTACGATGGTGGGACCTGGACCACGTCTAGGGCACTCACATGCAGAAAATAAATCGACAATTTCTTACATAAATTAACAGTTTTATGTAAACCAGGACCTACTGGTCAGAGGTTGAAGCTAAAGCAAAAGTCAAACTAGAAAGAAAATACAGCTTTAATAATGCAAGTCATTCATTACTGACACAAATTATGACGATTCTGGCAGGTTTTTGGTTACCGGACCATTGAAGATGGAGAGGAGATGATCTTCTGGAGACACACCTCGCCCGGTGATGCCCTGCCCCATGCGGAGGTCAGACCTGAGGATCGCAGAGATCCCTCCTCGCTTCTCCTGCCCTCCGCCCGGGAGCCGCCACTCATCAGCTCCCTCCATTTACAATTCTGCTTTCCTGAGAGAGACATCACCCGTGATGAATACACTCTGAACTGCTAAATGCCGCTCTGGAGACCGCCGATGTCACTCTGATGGATGTGGCACCAGGCACGATTAAAAAAATAAATAAAAAAATCTGCTCTTACAGGGAACTTGGGTCCTCCCTAGGTGTGGGGGGGCTCAGCATCTCCCGGAGGGCTGCTCCACACGCTGCAGGATGGGGAAATCCTCCTACAGAGCCTCTACCTCCCATCGTCTGGCTCGGCATGCCGTGCTTTTGAAGGATTTCAAGATATTCTGGTCACAAACCCGCTACTTCTCCAGCAACAGAAAGTGCTGAATGGATTCAGCAGCAAATATTGTATGCATTTATTTCTAAAAATATGCCAAACTTTAACTAGTATTTCAGATAATTCTAATTTAAGCTTCAGAACAGTGTTCCTTGTGCAGTTTAATACCAGAAAATTGCATATTGTGGAACAGTCCTACTCATGAAAAAACAAAGAAATCCCCCCGTAGTGGCAGTTCACAGTAATAACCTAAAGTACAGTGTAAAATAATATTAGGGGAAAAGACAGAACTATTGCAAAGGAGTCCTCCCCATAATCTCCTCCAAGATATGGCTCCTTAGTAGCAAATTATAATGTAAAGAATTTGGAAAAAAGCCAGTAACTTATTAAATAAAAGCGGATAAACTCTTTGATATTTTGTCATAATTATTCTGCAACTTATTGTCAAAGCATTTAAAATCTTAAGAGTGATCTTGATGTTTTATTTCATCTCACTTTTCATAACAGGTTTTTTTGTTTGGTTTTGGGTTTTTGTTTTTCTTCCCCCTCCTTGAAACCCTGGCGAATTCTTCTGATCATTCCCCCGTTTCCAAGGCAAGCTGACAGAGCCTCCCGCAGCCTTTCCCTGCCATCCGCAGTCCCAGAGCACGACCGGACGCGGTTGCGTCGCACAGGATCCCCTTCCTGCAGGTCCGCGGCCCCGGCGCGGGGTGCAAAGACAACCCTACCCCGGCTCCCGCGCCGGGCCCCCGCCTATCCAACCGCTCTCCAGCTGCTCCGCGGGCGGATCGGTGCCTTCCAGAGCCGCGGCGCAGTAAGAGAGTATGTTTTATTACGAGCGTCATGGAGACGGTGTGAAAAATCAAGAGCCATCGGCAGCAAGCGGCAATGGGTCAATACTGTTCACCGAGACGTTGTGCAGATAATCAACAACAAGGCCCCGGGTTCTCGCTGCGCTGCAAACAGCTGAAGGGCAAATCAATAGAGCCATGGGAAGGACACTGCCCGGCTCCGCTCCCCACAGCACGCCGCTCCGGCAGGAAAGCGCCCCAGAACCCAAACGAATCCCACTTTGGCTCAGGTCTGAGGCTGGGCGTTGGGAATGCCAAGGAACCTTTGGATAATAGTTAATAAATAGTTTAATAGAAAGGAGAAAGAAAAAAAAAACAAAACCAAACAACCCAACACCACATCTCTAGGTCAAATTATGATGAAAATTAGGTAAAAAATAAAAAAGGTATGCATTGGGAAGTTTCATGACGTAATACAGAAGGGCTGCAATTTTCATTCAGATTTAATGTGTTCAAAGCAAACTAAAATCCAACCCCCCTGAAATAAGATATTTGCTTGAAAATAAAATGTAGAACAGTTAAAAATTTTACATATTATAATTAGTAAACTATCTTTAAAAACGATTAGGAAGAATTCACATGTTAACAGGCACATCTGTACAACGGCAATAATGCAAGCCCAAAGCAAAATACTAAAATGCAGATACCTGGCTTTGGGGCAATATTTACTGGTAGTATTAATAATTGACACCTCGCTAAATAAGCGATACTAATATTGCAAATTTTACTGGAAAAACCCGATCTTATATAAATGTTGATCTATTATTTGTTAGAAAAGGCGATCCCTGATGTCCATCATTCCATTAATCATTAGATGTAATTTCAGTCAGAACGTACAACCACCCTTCTTGAAAACAAAATAAAAATGTGCTGGCAGGAAAGAAACCCCGTGGAAAATGTTTTTGTTTCTCTCATCACAGTTAAAAAGTCTCCCTTTTTCCTTCCAGCAGATTGTGACCTTCCTGTGGCCAGCACCCTACTTCACCTGCAGCGTAAAAATGAAGGCAGCACATTTAAGCGCATCTTTAGGCCCGCAGTTTGCTCCACCGCTGATAATTACAACGACATTTTCTACAAACTATGAGCTGTGTTAAATCTGTGACACAATTTCAGTAACACAAACCCCTACGCTGCTCAGATCTTGCCATCGACTGAATTTAAAAGGGATTATTTTTTAGCATGGCTGCGAGACACAAACCCCCAACATTTTAAGCTTGATTTTCACCGCTGTAACTAGGTTAGCATGCACGGCGGTAAGGTACCCGATTATATTTTCATGAATTATTCAATGCAAACACTGCAAAATCAAAAGCAACCGCAAACAAAGAAATCTCTTCCTTTTAGGAGGATTTCTGCTATTTTCTTCAGGCATCTCCAGAGCAACGTGGCTTCGGCGCGGCGGGGCGGCACCGTGGGTGCCAGCGACACCCCGATACCCGCCTGCCTCACCCCAACGCAGCATCCCCCCTCCCCAGCACCCATGGGGCCGGGGAGCAAAGATCTCGGAGCGAGATGAGGAGCACACGCGAGGAACTCCTCGCGCTTCCGCCCTGAGCCAGCGGACAGGTCTTAGAGCAACCGCCGGCTGGCCTTGGGGACGGGGCCCCTGCCTGCCCTCCCTGCCTGCACTCCCTGCCTGCACTCCTGCCCGCAGCCCCGAGCGCTCCGTTCCTACGGCTGCTCCCCGCAGGGATCCCCAGCAGCTCGAGCAGACACAGATCAAACACTCCGCTGCAAACAAGGCTCCCGCATCCCACCCGAGAGCTTGCTTCACCTCCAAAACGAGAAACGTCACCCCTAAGAGCAGGTTTCTGGCTTGCAGCACCAGAGACGCTGCGCAGACTGAGTAGGAAGGGAAAGATGTTCAGTTCCAGGAAAAAAATAAAAATAAAAAAAAAAGCAGAAAGCCTGTCTCCGTCTCCAGGGGGGCCTGCCTTTGCGTGCGACCCAAAGGAACGGGAGCGCGTCAGCACGGGCACAGGTTCCCCCGAACAGTCTGAGGAGCGTCAGGCAGACGGCTGGCGGAGCAGGGGCCACATCAAGCCCGTAATCTCCATCTCCCGGGAAGCTCGGAGAAACCCCCTGTTCTCTCGGCTTTTTGAGAAACACGAAGACCAACATTTTTAGTGGCACTGTATCTACCTCTGGTTTTACACAGGGGATGTACAGAACTCGTGGCTTGCTGACCGTGGTCGGGAAGTGCCCCGGTGCTGCTCCCCAAAGGCTTTCCCCAGCCCAAGGTGATGGGCAGAGGCAGAGGTCGGGACAGACGCGGGACTGAGCCGGGGGACGGGCGCTGACATGGAGCGGGAACGGCTCAGGAGGCAGCTGCCGTCCCGACGGTCCCACCGCTCATGGCACAGCGAGCCCCGGCTCCAGCGGGGCCAGGACAGCACCCGCTCGCCCTGGGCCGAGAGGGGTGCTGGCTGTCTACGATGGCCTTCGTAGCCAAGGTTTAAGCTGCGATGCTTTCATTGATGGGGAGCTTTATTCCCTAAGGATCTCCAGAGCCGCTGCTCCCCAGTACTGCCTGTGACCACAGAAGGCGACCGTGGTTTAGTCCGGCTTTGGTGCGAAAGAGAAGAAAAACTCAAAGGTGCGCTTCCCCACACGAACTTCTGAGCTGTGGGGCTTCGACGGCCCGAGACCCACACCCCACGCTAAGGGACAGCCTTCCAGCAACCGGGTAACAAACCACCAAAACCGCTGCCGGAGCCAGTAACAAACCTGAAGGGAGAAGAGGAGGTTTGGCATCACAGGAACAGGCGTGAGCACAGTGGGCACACGTCAAAAACGCGAGCCTCGGCGCGCAGTTTCATCTGGCAAAAGAATATTCGGCTAAAAAGCCGTTCAAAGTTCTGCTTTTGTGGGGTTTCACAGAAGAGGAGAACGGAAGGAAGATCTGGGAAAGCTCAGCGGTAAGACTGGAATAAGCACTGAAGTCAGTCTGTGAGCAGCCCAGGACATACATGAATATTTTGCCTGAGGAGGATTAAGAAAAATGGAGAGTACGTTACAGAGAAGGAGTTTTGAGAGTCCTCTGTTCTTTGCACCTTTCAACACAAAGGTTGGAAGTGAGCGTTAAGGCTGCCTGTAAAGAAGGCAGAAGGGTCAAAACCAAGGAGAGGAACCAGTTATTGAAGTTCAAGGTCAATGGTGGTACAAAGACTTAGCCATAACTATATTGGTGTGGGAATTAAAAAAAAAAAAAAAAAAAAAGATATTTCTCACCCTTGATATTTTACCCATCAATATTCCGGAACAACCTTCCACTGGGCTTTGAGAAACCCAAGGCTTTTTCAGAGGACGCTCGCTCAGCTGATACGAGAGAAAACGTGGTGCTTGCTGCAGCAGAACAGCCTTCGCCTCCCGTGGAGGTCCCACCTGCCAGAGCCACAGGTTACCCCTTCCGCTTATCCCAGCGGTATTCTCAATTAAATATATCCTTAATGATGAGTATAAACGGGGAGTGCGTGTGGAAGGGGAAAGCAATTCCCCCTCTTCTTATCCAGTAAGTAATTCTGCTTCCCTATTAAATCCAGCTTAGGTGTGAGTTGCGATGGGGCAACCAACAAAACGCTCATATGTATTTCAAACTTCTACTTTCAAAACATGAACGTATTTACTAAATGCAAAAGTATGTTTATGGCTTCAGGAAGAGATTCAAAGAATCTTTTTTTTTTGTTGTTAAACAGTGAATGTGAAAGCAATTTTTTGATAGTGTGTTTCTGGTAACGTTGGTCAAGGGACATTGTAAACAGCAAGAAACAGGAGGAGGTTCAGGTAGTCGGTGGCCTGTGTCAGACAAGGGTTCTCCCGGCAGAAACGAAGCAGCAGGTAGTAGGGAAAGTGAAAGGGCCCCAGGAGGAGAGCAGGAGGGAGGAGGTGGCCACGGGCCCTGCTCGCCCAGGTCTTCCTCTACGGCCCAGCGGGGCCCTCACCCTCACCAGTACTCCCCCGTGAGCGTCCCGATTCGTGCTCCATTTAAACATCCCGAGGCAATTCAAATATTTTCATGAACATATGGAAAGGCTTTTGTAAAAAATTCAATGAAAAAGGTGAGCTTTTTCCAATTTCAAAACTTTTTCAGCTACACAATCCTGAAGCTATTTCCCGTCTTCTGAGAGGCCTGAAATCGCAATCGTGAGAATTAACTTAAAAGATGAGATTTGGAGTAAGAACCCTGTATCCAATAGATGGCGTTGCCCCCTAATAATCATATGCATGGCACTCACCACGTTTCTCTCTCATGAATAATCATTAAATCCGCAAAGGATGCTGCCCTAATTATCCTGAAAGTCCCTTCAGTCATCCCCATCTCCGCTTTCCATGATCTATGTGGAATCTTAGTAAGAGAATAAGAAAATGGGTGTTGTGAGTATTCACCAACACACCGACTGAACTGAGCGCATTGTTCCGCCAATTTACTGGTAGAAACGTGGAGTTAGGTGCAGGAGCCCAGGAGAACAGACTGCCCGCTGACCGGGAGCAGAGCTTTGGAGAAAGGGCTGGCAGACATCAGCTGCGCCCATCCCTTCGAAAGGGGCTGAAGGAGAGAGTCAAGAGGAGAAAAAGCAGGTATTTTAGCATGCCTGCCAAACCACGGGTGCATCAAGCCGGAGGGGTGATTCTCATGGAAGATTTAGCCCTGGACACACACGCAGCTGTAAGCACGCTTTGCTGTCCTGCCTACCAGCACCTCTGGGCTTCTGCAGAACGGCTGCGAACCACCAGGTCGTGTAAGGTGTGTTACAGACCTGCCTGGAGCTCACGTGGCGAAGCCAGACGTGCCACAATTACCCCGGGTACTAACAAACTCCTCCGCTCACCTCGGAGCCAGCTCAGCAGCTGTAGCTGGAACCAAAGAAGGATGTAAGTGCAAGGAGGACAGCACGGGCTAAATGCTGCTGCCAAAGGGAAGGATGGGTTTCCTCGCCACTCTCCTTGTGCTCTGAAAACAGGTGGAAGGAAGTGCACAGCCCTGCTCTCCACCTCTCCAACAGCATCGGGAATTAGCTATTAGCTTGAGATGCCAAGAGACGCCTGGACGTCGCGTGCTCTGTTTTCAGGGCAATTGACGCACACTGACAGGGACCGTGGTCAGCGTGTCCCGATGGCCAGCGGAGATGCTGAGCTGCTCCGTCACGCCGGCTGCTGAGTAAATGGGGAAAAGCCACGCCACGCCACGCGCAGGCTCCTCGTCCGGACAGTCAAGGGAATGTGTTTGGAAAGAGGGATACGCACAGCTCTGCAGCATGGTGGTCGTTCTTGGCCAGCGCTGCAGAACAGCACAAATGCTCAGTGGCATCAGATACAGCGATAGCCAGCAGTTCTTGTGGACCCATTTTGTAGCTGAATTAATAAATCATGATCCAAGTGACTTAAGCTGAAACAAGATAGAGCAGCCCACATTTCCTATTTGCTTGCATTATATAGCTATTTATAAAATGAATCTGGCCATCTTAGCTTCCATAATTCTGCTAAACAAAAAATACCGGAACATACAATGCTGTCAGCAACTAGATTTGGAAAATAAACCCCGGAATTTCAGAACAGACACTGAACCGGCCGCGTATACCCGAGCATGTGGTTCTGCCAGCAAGGTGCTGAGTGACACCGCAGATCTAGCAAGAAGAAATCTATGCCACCTTCTCTGTGATGCACATTTTGTAAGGACTAAAGACAACAGCTTTCAGAAACAAAATATTTACAGACACACGAAAAAGAATAAGGCAGATTCAAATACGGATATTTTATCCAGGCTTTACATAAAGACTATTGAAATTCAATGAGAAGTATTAGCTGATCACATTGTACACAGAATAATAAAGAACACGACTAATGAACTTTTCTGAAAAGATAAGGCAAATACTTTGTCAGTTCAACAGTTTTAATTCCAAGCACTCATTTCAACCTTATCCTTAAGTATATCCTCTTCTAGGTCACTGGTAACTGGTAAGAAAATATGTATCTTATCAAACATCAGAAAAGCATAAATACCTCAAACATAAGTATCACAGCGTTTTGTAGAGAGGAGTTTTAGGAAAAAAACCAAACAACCCTCAGTGGATTTTCTCTGTGACTTCTATAGTAGATAAGTATACTGCTATAAACCTTAACTTTTAAAAATCAGCTTTCCATTTGTGTGAGAGCAGGGATATCACCTAATTTTAGGCTTGCATTATTAACCCATCTGTGGCACCCATTCAGTTCCAGTGAATGAAGACAGTAGGGCTCTATATACTTTGAGTCCTTCATTAAACTATTGATCCCCTCAGCATTATCCATAATGTTCCAGCAGCTCAGCATGTCAACCGATGCAGAGCTGGCTGCTCTTTCCTTTCAATAACTTCCACACTTTATGGGGAGGAAGTCACAATGATTTATTTACCTGACATTTCCCAGTCCGGATGTCGTAGAGGGCCACTGAACCATGGCGAGCTCCCACTGCTATTCTGTGACTCCGCTCGTAATAGCTGACCATGTAGAACCTGAATTGAACATTATAACAAGTAACAGGTGAGATCTGACCTGCCTGCATGATGTTAAAATTAATTTGCAATGCCATGGGGTAATTAACATTAGCGCTAGAACAGAGATTTGATTTAAAAATCCATCAGCTGCCAGTTTTCATACTCGGCATTCAGCAAACAAAGCCAACTGATGTTTGATACGTTACCACAGAATCAGAGCAGATTTAGTTATTTCTATCGCACAGCGTTGAACACTTCCATTGAGTTTGGGGATAATCTATGCGATAATCACCAGGTCCCCGAACATCCACATGCATCTCTGTTTACAGCAGAACACCGCAATAATGCTGGGTGTCAAATGGTTAAACAAGACAATCTCTACACCCTGAATGGTTTCAAAGCACTTTTCCTTAAAAATCAAATGAGAAAGATTGAGAGAAAGCATAGGGAAAATTATGTAAACTCATAAATTCTTGTTTGGCATTGGGGCAGGAGGAAAATTTATCAAACACTCTCTAATCCGATAACATCCTTCAGGTGGAAAGCACCAAGAAGCATGCAATAGTCCTTAGCATTCAGGCATCTACTTGAATTCAAACAATTGCAAAATTCTTAAAACACAAGAGAGGCAAAATCCTTATTTCAAATTCAAATCTTTGGGAACATCATTGTGCCTTTCTTCTAAAAGGAAGAGCAGAGCTGTGAAAACTGCCAACTGCATTTCCAATTACATTTTAATTTTACAGTTAGACTTTACTATAACAACAGCTGCCAGAGATTTCTAGAATCGGTCTGTAAAAATACGTTGTTGACCACATTTGTGGCTTCAAAGAGCAAATCTTACAATGATGTATCTCTGGGTTCTTCAGGATTCCTAGAGTGCCATAGCAACTGCTCTCGTACAGGTACGAGACACTTGTTTCTGCAGTGCAGGATGGCAGTTGGGAAGAAAAACAGCGTGAAACATGAAAGTGTTAGAGAAAAAAAAAAAAAAAAGAGAAGCGCTAGCTGTTGTGCAGGAGAAAGGGCAAGAGTAGGTAGCTCAGATGCACTTCTGCATCCCTGTCCACCCACCCGTCTCCGAGGACATCTGCCGTGCCATCCCTGCCCGCTCGCCGCTGCCAGCTTCGCCCTGGGGCTCTCGGGGAACCTCCCACATACCAGCACCTCCGAGGCGCTGCCCCCCGCCCTGCTCTGCCGCAGCCCCCAGCACCCACAGCCGGCCGCCTCGGGCCAGGCTCACCCGCTGCCCCGGCACGGGAGGTGCTGCACCAGCCGGACACAGACGGCTTCGAGGGAAGGTGCCGACCGTGACAGACCCGACAGCTCCGCTGGCAATTCCCACTCCCGAGCACAAGGCAAAGACAAAGCCCACTTTGGCTACGACAATTATTTCCTTTTGTAACTCTTACTCTACCTGGCACGGCCAAGCAACGCAGCAAAGAGCTTCACGACAGCCCGCCAGCCATCAGACGTGCCGTCCCGCAGGGCCGCGTGCTGCGGCCAGCCCGGAGCCCTCCCTTCCCAAAGCGTACCGCAGCTTCTTACGCTCCCTCTTCCTGAGACATGGAGATATTTCCAGGCCACACAGCACCTCTGTGACTCGCTTCTGCTGCCAGCATCTGCCTCATCGATCTGCTTTTCGTATTCCTTTGGTCAGCGGCGGCCACATAACTTATTTATTATTGAATAATAATAATAATAATAATAGTTTCTCATTTATTATTAAGATGACAAAAAGGAGTGCTTAGGAAAAATTAAAAGCTGTTGGTAAATAGCTAGGGATCAGGAGAGGCAGGAGCCAGTCCTGAGAAAAAAGAAAAGGGACAATGCTGTGGGCAAACAGGTACGGCAGCGCGTAAAGCCCGCCGTACATGGTGAATAAGGCATGGACTGCAGTAACAGAGCCTTCACCTTTTTCACTATTTCACGGCAAACTGCAAGCACCTGCACAATTACAGTGGTGCCCCAGGTGAACGGGGAGGGGGCTATTTTTAAGGCTGTTTTATATAACCAGAAAACTCAGGATTTATATAGAAACTTATAAAAAAACCATACACTGCTTGATCATTACAAGTAAAATGGACTACAACCGAAAGTTTCTATATAAAACGGTTTATATCCCCATTAATCCTATTACACTACTGAATGGGCACAGTCCACTTGTCTCCTCCAATAGATTTGGAAAGAGAACATCACATACGATTATATGTAAGCAAACAGCATTTCTCTCCTTACTGCATTTAAATGCCCATTTAGACAGAGCGCTGAGTCAGTATTTTTCTTTGAAAAGAAAAATCCATCAGACCACATAACAGAGGGTTTGGGGAAAAATGCTTCAAGGAAATAGAAAGTTAAAGTCAAAATAATCTCAAAAAATGTACTCCTTAAACTGACATTCAGTTGTCAGCTCGTTAGCCTCATTCTTTATCTTTCACTTAGCTTACCATTGCTACAGCCATAGATTTCAATATTTTAATCCTTTGCACCCCCTTCTAAACCTCCGTGTGGTTCGGTTCAATAGAGAGTGATGTGCCAGCGTATATTTAGCCTACGCTACGAATCCGTTTCTGCAAGCTGGTGCATCCATGTCCATAGCCGGCATCTTAACGGAGACCCTGCTCGGAGCACCGCCCCGTTACTGCTCTGCGGAGCCGCTGCGGTCAGCCAGCACCCCACTTCTTCCAGCCCACTTCTTCTTCCAGCCTTCGGAGGAACTCTGCCGGAACCGACAGCGTCGTGCTGCCGTTGCCGGTTCCGGTAATCCTCCCCATGAAAGGCAGAGCCGCCACCTGCGCACAGCCTTCCCGCCTACCTTTTCCAAAGGAAAACCGGAAAGGAAGATGGCCCAGCCTCCCCCTGTCATCTCCTCACCCTCACCACTCTCTTCCAGGCGTACACACAGGTCCTGTGCGATCCAAGTGACCGTCCGGACAACGCGGGGGTGACACGCTGCAAAAGCTGCATCGTGCTTAGGCTAGCCACCCGGACGCCACGCTGCAGGGTGGGAACGCGGCGTGAGCGAGCTGGGTCAAGGGCCCGTTCGGAAAACAAACTTTCTCCTCCCGCCCACCGCTTGCAAGCACCCTTGCCAGGTGGGAACGGGGCTGCTGGGCCTGGGCTGCATCGAGGCTGATACTGGAGAAGCCGGCAGCAGCAACGCTGTGTTTCAGTGAAGGCCCATCAACTCTTCAAACCTGAGTACAGCCATATAAACCCCTTGTTAGTCTAAACTTAATCTGTCTTCCCACGTGAGACTATGCCGTTACACAAACCGCTTTAACTCAGCAGCCGTGAGCGGACCGAGCAGAGGCCATCAGGGACCACTCAGCTGTAACGCAACTGCTGAGTCTGGACCACGCTCAGGTCAGATGGACTTTTGCAGCCTTCGACACTATCCCTCATCATTTTAAAGACATTCAGAAATATTTCCTATTTGTTGCATTGTACCTCAACACTTACTTTATTTTGATAAGAAATGGGTTCGAACTGAGCATGCCAAAAGGTATTACGATCCTTTACAAAGAATCGCACTTACAGGAAACCCAAATAGTCATCTGCCGTAAGGTACGATATCCAAAATACCCACATCGATGGATTTACCTCGTCACCACCCATCAGGATTGAGTCACACTCACAGCAACGAGCAGCACAACCACTACGTTTGTACAACAGTCAGAGCAGCTGCAAACCCGAGGGGAAGGATAAGCAGGTCCGTTAACGCAGCACACGGCTGCTCCCAGCCCTGGGTTCCCGTTCTGCTGGAACAGAAATGTGGCTTCCAAGAGACCGCAGAGGCACCAAACGTTTCCCCTTAGAGCCAGGAGCAAGGAACTTCTGCAACGCCCTCCCAGGACGAAGAGCTCGCACACCGAGCACCGAGACACCCGGATGAGTTTGCCACCACAGGTGTGCACACAATGCGGTACAGCAGGAAGAGCGCTGGGATGTTGGAAGAATTAACAATAGGACTATATCAAAGCGCTTCCACTTGGAATCTCTCCAGAGATTCAACCATTTGCGAAAATCTGAGGAAAATTTCCATTGGGCTGAATGATCACATCGGTGGGGTGCTGTATCATTTTTACAATGGCTATAACTATGTAGAGTAGGAAATATTACTAGTAATTTAACAACATTTTAAGATAACGTATCACTATAAAAATACAACAGGAATGGGGAGATTTTTGCACTAATTCCCACTTACTCTTGCATTTACATTTTAAGGTAAGCTTTTAAAGTATCAGGAAGAAGGAAGATTACCTCTATCAGTATCCTACCTGTCAACAGGATAATTGTTCTTTTCTTGAAACTATTCAATATTTTAATAGCTTCTTAAATTAAAATGTAATGGTTGGCAGATGATTATTACAATTTATTGGTTATACCAGTTTAATAGTATAACTGGGATATTTATCATAGTCTAAAGATCCTGTAAATGTTCCCGGTTTATAAATCACATTTTACTATTTGAAAGTACCATTTTAAGGGTGAGTAGGACTACCCCAAGACAAAGACGACTGCTGATGCTGAGCTCCTGCTGAAGGTCAGGGGGAGCCGGCGACCAAACCGTCGCTTGTGCCCTCCAGCCACTGACAATGCGAGCATGACGGCCGCCACGCTTCCTTCCCTGCGATTTTTGTGGGAATTCACACTTGTCATTTTACTGACCTGCCTGTCATCGCAGGTGGAGAATTTTAAATGCTGCCTGAGACATTTCCCCACGCTGCAGCACGCGGGGCAGCTCTAAGGGCCCAGCACTGCTCTCCTTGCTTTGTGAGTTTAATTTCAATCGAATCTCCTGCGTCCAGCATGAGTGTCCCAAAAATGCTTCTAAAGCCAGGGGGAGAGGGCAGCTTCCTACCATGAGGAGGAGGGAGATACTCGCTGCCTACAACAATTTTGGAGCACAACCCGCTCCCTTGGAGGATGCCTGGCAGACAGTCACAGGGCAAGGAAAGCAAGGCTCTATACCAAGAAGGCATTTGGTACTTTCTATTTCTTACCTTCTCTGTTTCCCTGACCTTTCCTATGGGACAGACTGCCACGCTCCTGTGTGAACAGCCCAGGAGGACCAGGAATGATCTCCTCCGATAACCGTGCCCTACTCAGCCTATGGCTGAGCTGAAAACACTTCACATTTGCTGTTTTCAGGGGCAAGCGTCATGTAAAAGACTCTTTCATTCTTAAGAAATACATCCTGCTGGTGACCCTACGATTTTCTTCACACTATTTTTGGAGGAAGAGCTCACCTGCAGATGGCTGGAAAGCATTCCTGAAGACCCTTTTTCTTAACTAAAGATCCTTCAAGGCAATACATGATGATGTCCATAACCTTGGAAACAAAAAGTTAAAATCACTTGACATACGGTATTTTACCTTTCAAAACAAAAGTTCTAACAGGCAAAAATAGAGAATTTCTGTGCCTGACTGCATCTTTGATATCTAACCTTAAAATACAATTGGGAAAAACCAAACAAGAACTGTCTTCTAATGATAAAAGTTTACAACAGCAAGGGTTCTGACATTCAGAGCACCCATAAACAGTTATAAATCAACAAACTACTGGTAAACATAAGCTATTGGAGCTCTGGCTTGAAAAAGGCTTCTGGGTATCAGTATCAAAGTTACAAACCTGTCACACCATCTGTACCATTCTTCAACAATATTCATCAGCACCCACAAATGCAACAGATAAAAACGTCCGTGTGGTCTCCCAGCGCGTCCAAGTATCAGTACTACGAGCACACCATACCTCCAGAAAATTCTCTTGCTTGGCTTTTGTCCCCCCAACAACACAATCTAAATGCAATTTAAATGCAATTTAAGCTTCTAAAGTTCAGAAAATGAGCTAGGTGGTATAAAACAAATCCTCTTCACACACAAAAAGGTTTATGATCTACGCAGAAAGCAATTCTGTGATTCAACTCCAGGCCAACACATTATTGCCTGTGGCATCAAACCAGCCAGCAGACATGGCCAAACAGCCTTACCTCCACAAGAAGATCCACGACGTCGGTAGGCATCTTCTCAATAAGTATCTCAATGACCCTCAAGATCTCTCCTTTAGCCCGAGCGAGAGTGGTGGTGTGAATATTCTGCTGAGACTGGGTGTTGGCTGCGAGGGCAGTATGTCTGTGCACCTAAAAGAGCAGGGTTACACGTGGGAACTTGGACTCTAAATATTCTCCGGCAGTTAGACACGTGTGTTACGTTAAGCAAGTCTGTGCTGTGCAGAACGCTTGGCTTTACTTTGAGACCTAGGGATTATTTCTCCCTCCCCCATGACTCACTAGAGCCACTAATGGTTATGCTTGATGTAGTTTTTAAACAAGGGTCTAAACTGCTTTAAGTAATTCCTGATCTCATAGAACTAAACGTGAAGATAAGCAAATGCCCTGGTCTTGATTCCGTGATTTCCACATAGTTGTACACCTTTCTTCAGGCATCAGATGGCTGCTGACGGCCAGCCGCCGAACGTTGCCCGTCCTATTGTGTTAGCCCGGCCAAGGCTCATGGCTGTACCTGGGCTGGCTCAGACACCTCTGACAGACCCTGCCCAGCCTGCACCGACCCCCCCCCTCCAAACCTCACTCCATTTTAATCCATGCTTAACGGGGTCGTGACTGCACTGCCGAGAGAAAGCAGGATTTTACACATTGCTCTTGGAAGCTTTGAACACCGGGATTAACACAAGGAATTCAGACAGACGCAGCTCACTGGACTCAGTTAAGCATCGCTCCTGTCCTAAGTTTTGGGTGATTTGGAAAGACCGTTTGGCAGGCGTACAAATACCACGCTTGCTGCTTCCCTTCCTGGGGAGCAAGGCAGGGCATTTGATTCTCTGTTCCCGCGCCGTAAGCCTGGAGCCTCAAATCCCGGAGGAGAAGCTGCTGCAGCCAAGCCAGCGGCCCGGCCCTGGCCCAGCTCACCTCCTTGGCGATGGTGGTGATGAAGGCAGGTGGTCTGGCGGTGGCGATGAGGGAGAGCGCGTGCCGCGCCGAGCGGGCAGAGTCAGCGGCCGGGCTCAGGGGCAGCCCCATTGTGATGCTAAACGGGCACCAGACAAAGAGGAGAGAAAGAAAAGGAGCATTAGAAATATAGAGTGAAAAGATTAGAAACAGCTTATAATGTCAGTTCAAGGTCAACGGGAGCACTCCAACAGTTAGAATATAATGGACTTCCAACAATGAGCAGTGATTAGGAGTCAGGGTGTTCTATCATCAAATACAAAATCGAATAATTAACCATGAAGATTGAAAACAGTATGTGCATCTGTCCAAAGTGTTAAAAAGGCCTTGTTAACAAATTATCTGTATGTGCTGAATACATATCACCCAACCGAGGACAGGGCAAATGAAGAACGTCTTCCCGAGAATTTACGGTTTATTCTGTTACAACGTTTTAAACCCAGGCTGAAAAATGCCTTGTTCGGAGTAATTCTTAATTCAGCTAAGCACTGGTTATAGGAAAGTAAAACAAGAAGCTTCTTGAAGAACTAAACACACCAAATCTATTATTTGGTTTAATTGTCTTTACTGCGTGACTCAGTTGCAGCAGCCTGACGAGATGACAGCCAGCCCCATGCCCTATGTGTTCTAATTACTGAAATTATTCAAATACCCTTTAGAATTTCTAACACCGAGGTTTTCACTGCAATTCTTTGAATAACAGTAAGGGATTAACTGGCATCTAAATTCCCCATATGCAATGCTTTGATTTGCTATGACAAGATAAATTGGAGAAACAACAAGGTAATACGAAGTACTACACAAAGCAAAAATAATCTGATATTTGGTAATTGAGAGAATATGTACCTGACAAAGACGACAGGCAGGTTAATTTTTTGGCTGAAAGCTTCCTTTCTTAAAATTGTAGCGTTGCGCACGTCAGGGCAGAGCCCAGTTTTGCCAGGCTGGTGGTAGGTCACCCAGGAACCCCACCAACCCTTCCCGCGCTCCCACCCGCTTCAGCGCCGGCGTCCAGACACCGCAGCACCCAGGTCTCCGGGGGGCCCTTTCACTGGGGAAAACTGCAGCAGTGAGGGAAGAAACGCTGGGGAAAGGGCTACAGGGAACACAGGGATGAGCTTGCTTCCGTACAGAATCGGGCTTTTATGGAAGGGGAGGGAACACCTGGGAACCAGGGGTGTTGGGATTAACCTGGAACATTCGACCCATCCCACAAAGGAAACTTTCTCCGACATGGCTATTGCAGCAAGGAAAGAGACCACAAACCAGCTTGCTGGCTCTAAAATATTTTAAGTTTTTCCTGTAACAAATAGTCAGATCAATCCTGCTGCTATCACCACACTGACCACGCTCCTGCCAAGCACTAGCTCGAGAAGTCTTCCCCCCCCTTTTTAAATAAAGAAAAGACAAACCAAAACTGCGCGAACCGGCCAACACAGAGGCATGCAGCTTTAAAACCTTTCCTACACCTTAGCTGGTTATATTGCAAGCCTCTGTGAATGCTAAGTGTTAATAAAAGTGAAGCTTTTCATTAAAGCAACTGTGTCATCCAAGTGCACATTAACAATACAAGCTAGTTTTATTGCATGGAAAAAGACAATACCTGCAGCTTTCTCTACTTACAGTGTGATTTCAGCTGGTTTAATGCTTCGACAGATGTACGTGAGATAAAAATACATTCCATAAAACGAGTATAGTCCAGTGAAATAATCTTAGCTGGAATCTGCAGTTTCAGAAGAAACCGTGCGTTGCCCCGTTGGGTAAGTTACGGCTCCTCGCTGCCGGAGCACCAGAGAGCTGCCAGCGGCTCTGCACCACCCGCAACAGAACCAGGCATCGCCCATTCCGCAGCCTGCGCCAGGGAATGACTCCTCTAAGCCAGGGCTGCCGCTTCCAGCCCTCCCACGGCGTTCCTGCGGCGCTCCTCGAACGGCTGAACGGGAGCGCGCTGCTCCCAGCGCCCAGCCCGCCCGCGCCAGGTCAGGTGCTGCTGGCCAGGGGTTCAGCCGCGGCCACTTGGCTCAGCAAACCCGGAGGCAAAGGGCCGGAAGATCTCTCGTTTTCCTCCTCCTCGCCCCCGGGCTTAGCCCTGACTTACACCTTGGGGGAGGCTCGGGGAGCTGCCAGCAACCTCCACGGCAGGCAAGCCGCAGCAGATAAAAGCAGCGAGTCATGGAGAAGAGCATAACCACACCACACTTCCATCCCGTTAGCATCTCTGTATGCTTCCAAATTTGTAAAAACGGGTTTATCAGGGTCGACAAAGTTCATTCTGCTCTGGAAACAGAGTCTCGGACACAACCTGCTCGCAAAAGAAAGGAGGGAAAGGAGAAATTGAAACAGCCCAAAGAGGTGGAAATCGCAATGCACGTCTTGCACTCCAGGCACACGGAACGCCCCAAACACGGTGTCAGCATTTCCATCGTGGGTCGCCACGAAGCCCACGGAGTTCAAACCCACAGGACTCAAAAGGGCAAGAAAAAGCATCCGTTTGCCTGTTCAAACTCCAGAAGTACTTGGGCTGTCCGTTCACCTCATGACGTTAACACTGGAGAGCGGCTAACCCAGAACAATTCTTTGTCTCCAGCAGAAGGCATCCCGATGTTCCTTACGCTAGGCTTTACCGTGAGACTACCTGGAAGGGAGGTGGGCGGAAAACTACATTTTCAGGGCCAGGACGGTGAGCACAAAAGGTGGGTTTTCTCCCCAACACCTCAACAAGAGGCCACATGTGAAAACGTAGGAGAAAATAAGCGTGACGTGGCCCTTCCAGAGGCGCACTGAAAATCCCCTCTCGGGCGCTCTGAGAGGGGGTTCCTCCTCCTCCTCCTCTTCCCAGTGCTCTTCCACTGAAATTGTTTGGGAAAGAGTCACAGAAGCTTACAAACCCGACCGGCTTATTGCCCAGCCTGCTGACGCTCTCACAGAGGATTCAGGTGGCACGTGGTGACCCAACAGTTACTACTTGAATTGAGAGAGGGGTGTCTACAGAGGATGACACATTCACTCTCTTCTTTCTTTTTTTTGTGTGTCCTTAAATACAATTCTCTACGCAATACCTGATTTTTATGTTTTTCAAGCCTACAAAGTAAATACTTTGCAACAAAGAACTTCAGGGTGGTTAACGCACTCTCTGCCAAAGGAACTATTTTGCCAGAGCAACAACAAGACAAGGTACGGATCACCATTTTACAGACCTGAATTCACAGGAATACAAACCCGAGTTGATCGCCATTTCCCTTCCCACTCCTCACCATCACTGTCTGCATTAAAATTACTGAATTTGAAACCCAGTAATGTCTCTGCAACAACAAAGATGTCCCCATTGGTCTTTTACTTGTAAAACCATATTTGAATATAACTTTAAAAATCCTGTACGGACGTTCCAGACAAAAGCAACGGGCCGGGAAGGTGGGATCAGTCAGGCTTTCCGGGGGCTCATTATCTCCCCAAAGCAATCACACCCCCGGCGCCTCGGTACTTTTTTCTCTCAAAAGGCTTCGTGTTTCTGCCAGCAGCACTTTTCCTTACAGGGTGCTCGGTAAAGCGTGCATTTTCCTGAAAAGCAACAGGCTTTCCGTCAATTCCTGTGGCAGTACGTGGGCAGAGATTAACCCCCTCCTGGGGCCCGGCCAGCTGCTCCGCCGGCCCCTTTCAGCGGAACCCCCCCGAGACGGGATGGGACGGGCACACCGCACCGAACCCCCAACAAAACCAAGGCAGATGCAAAACCAACGTCCAGCGGGAAGCGCTGCCTTTCCCACCCAGACTTCTGTTCTTGTACTGATGAGTTTTAGGACTCTAGGAAGGGCGTAGGGATGGGGCCAGCTCGCCTTTCGGGGGGCGGCTGTTCTGCACGACGGGCGCTCGGCCCCCTTCCTCTCCTCTGCTCTGAGGTCAGCGGGGGGGAGAAGAGGGAAGGTGGGTACAGCCCATCTTACTTAGCGGCAACCTCTACAGCAACGTGCCTCGAGCCCGCTCTCGTTGATGCGGGCAGCCTTGAAGCGATGGCTGAACGAACGGGAGGAACCAAACTCCCTCCGCGGCACAAAGCCGGCGAGTGTGGTGGTCCTCCTCCTCCTCCTCCAGGAGAGGCTGCAGGTGCCGATGGACCGCTGCCCTTCGCGGCATACAGCTGCGGCTCCTCCGGGCTGCGCTCCAGCCACCTGGAAGGGACGATCTGAACCAGATCGGACACAACCCCTGCGACTTCCAGGTTTAAATGGTTTCTGTAGTGGCAGCCTGCCCTAACTTGCCACATCACCTGTAGGACCGAGTACCCAGCTCACGTTTCTGCTTGAAAACCCTCAGTTTCAGCAATTGTTTGGGCTACGGTCTAAAAATGTTCCACTGTACTCAAGAACCAGGGATGTCCCTGTTATATCCTGCAGCTCCATAAGAATATACAAGTACAGTAAAGTTTTCCACCACACACAAGTATAACTAAAGAGAGTTAGCCTAATTATTTTAGTACACACACACACACACAAACATATGGATCAATTAGAATGCAATTTGCTAATTTTGGTATATTATATCATAACCTGTATCAAACTGTAGCTTGTAATTCAAAGAGCAAAAATAACAGCAACAATCCCTACCGTCATCCAGGCCAAGAAATCAAAGCCCAATAAACGCTAGAAAAATACTCTTAATCCTCACAGCTGAGCAGGTTCATCCGGCATGGCAGACCAGCACAGGGCAATCTTTGGGGACTAGGATGAACTGGGGGAGTGGAGGAGTTATAAACACCGGAGTTTTGGATAACAGCTCAGATATTTAATTCAGAAAGGCAAAAAGAAAAACACTGCTATTTATTTTTGGTCAATAAATGTGAAGTGATTTTTTTTTTTTTTTTTTAAAGCAGAAGCTTGACATAAAAGCTCTTTCATAAAACGTTCTTAACGTCGGGGAGAGAAGCCAGGCAGCTGTGCGCTGTTATTGTGTACACGGTAAATCAGGCACAAAAAGGGGCAGCTCAGCAGGGCACCGGGAGGGTAAGATGCACACTTAACCCCCTGCACACATTGTTGCTCCATTTCTTTCCATCTTCGTCTGCCTGCAGTTGGTACTGTATCTGTCATGAATGTAACAGGCCATTTTCAATCTAAATCTTGTTATGGATTAATAAGCAAACACTTTCTCGCTTATTATGCAATTTATCATGATGAAAATTGCATTGGGCTCCTCAAGGCTACACGCTGATACATTCATTTATTCAGCGCTCTGCGGATAGAGAGCCATACTAATCTTTATGACAGCTAAGGATGTAATCGCAGGATGAAAATGACTTTCTGAAGAACCAGGTTTGCTTGGCTTCTGTAGGTCTGCATTTCCATATGCTAGGGCCGAGGAGATTCTCTGGGAGCGCAAAACCCTTCGGCTTCTTTTGTCACACTACGAGAAATAACTGGAGTTCAGACAAACAACAAACGGTCATCCGGTTCGTACGCCTTTCTGCAGAAACGCCTCTCAACGCAGGGCAAGCACGCATTCCTTAAATCGTGAGGAAATTCAACCCGCTATATGAAATTGGTCATACCTGCTTCGCAAACCCTAACCCCTCCACAGAGGGATGATAAAACGCATACGCGGGATTACGGTCAGCTCCTCACTGCGTCTGGCATTTCAAACGCGTGTGTTTATCAACAGACACGTGTAACCACATTTGTAAAGCAGAACTCATTCATAACAGAGCAGGTTTCAGAACTGTCAGATCAGAAGCTCAGTTCTACGGTTAAATGCTACGGGCGCGTAAAGCGCTCACGGCATTAAATCGCGTCGCTACGGGCAAAAGAAATTCTTGACTAAAATAGAAACTGAAAATACGAGTGCATAGCTTAAACGCTCGGCAATAATGCTTATAATGAAGGTATTTGTAATCATAAGGATATTCTACAGTTTCATACGCTGCGACACAAAAGAGCAGCGTTTCCTGTGATGTAGCAGCCTCGGCATAAAGCAGAAAGCCGGCTAATTGCTAACGGCTATTTTTTGCTATCTAAAGCAGTATCATTACAGCAGTGCTGTATCCAGGAACACGGCAAGGTAAGCAAACCCCTCCTCGCGCCGAGCGCGGCCTTTCCCACGCCGATGGCCCCCCCAAGGGCTGCCGCACCGCACGAACGGCTCGCGGCCCTGCAGACGCTTCCTCCTCCTCTGACGTGCAGCTCGCCCCGCGCGCTGCCGCGTACGCCCAGGCAGCCTGACGGCCGTTAGCAAAGCCATCGAGCACAGTATCTATCGCCTGCTGAAAAACGAACCTCTGCATTGCATGAGGAGAAATACAGTAAAATTAATTCCCAAATAATCAATTATGATGACCTCGGCAATTTCAGACAGCAGATTATTTTTTTTTTTCTCCCAAGCAAAAACCTCGCAAACAAAATATCAAACATCTTCCTTTAGGAATGAAACTGTTTCCCCATCAACGAACGGTTTATTAATTACCGAATGGTTTACAAATTAACACTCAAGGACCACCACTAATTCAAATATGATGTAGCAAGCACTACATCAATGAAAAATTAAGCATGAAATACACTAAAAGAGCCTTGGGACTGGCGCGGCAGTGCTGGGGGTGCCAGACTCGGAGGGCACTATGCACAGCCCGCTGATGGAACGGGGAGCAGGGCTCGGTTCTACCCCGCGGCCGTCGGCACGGATGCAGAACGCGGAACCGCGAGTGCAGCGAGCAGCAGAAACTTGCTTAACAACAAAAACGGGCTGAGGCTTTATTAGAAAAATAAACATCAGTGATTTCTAGGTTTTACGTGATGAAAATGATTATTGAATTTAAACATTTTTAGTAACAGTGGGTTTCCAAGTGGATGTCTGTGGAACTTTAATACTACAGTATTAATTCACACTGACAACCACATAAATATGAAATTCGTATTTGCTCAAGGCGATCAATCCTCCACCTAGAGCAGGAGCAGCACGTTTTGTACGTCTCCTATGCACGAGCCGTGTACCTCCAAATGAAAATTTTGTCTCAGTGGCATTAATGTTTACCCGCTTACATTTTTCAAGGTTTTCCATTAAAAGCAGGAAGCTTGAAATAGCTTTCAAAGCCAATTACGTAAAGCATAGTATCATTGTTTCGTTTCATATAAACAGCCTACTGTGGTTGTTTCTTATAGTGGCTTTTTATTTTTTCTGTATTTATACATAGAAATCAGAGCCTCTCCTTACACACGTTTAATTGGCTTGCCTTTTTTTAAATAAAAACTAAATACAGAAAAAATTGTTCAGATAGAGATTTAGAATAAATTTCAGAGGAGATGATCAATTTTATCCAAACAATAACAACAATAAGGACTACAGTGCAAAACCCTTTCCTGTGCAAATAGTCCTGCTGTCATTAATCAGATTAATGGTGTGAGTAAAGACCGTTCACGTGAGAATCGGGGCCCCAGTTGAAATTTATTACATTTAAGCCTCAGATCATAAAATTTGTGGATACTCAACAAAAACGCTACTCACGTCCTACGAAGTTACACACATCAAATAAATCCCCAATGCTAATAGCCAGGAATGCCATTATCTTAACACAAAATGCATTTAAAAAAGGCAAGACACTACCTTTATTACACAAGTCATCTTAATGACTTCACTCATGCATTTAGCCACAATTATTTGATTTAGCCATAATTATTTGATGGTGTGATTGACGGTACATGGTGCTATCAAGTGTAACAATGCATATACATACCTGTGTATATGTAATGACAATCTGTGCCATTATAGTAAATTTTAAGAAATGGAACAAATGTGCACTTAGAGTTCCATGCACCCCAAGAATTGTATTTTTCTGTGCATTTTATGCCACAGTGTCAGATTGCCTTATGAAATTTGCTCCCCCCCATCCAATTACAAATACCTAACTGAAAGACGATTTTATTTCAAGGAGGTTAGAACAGAGGTACAAGATAGCACTCCATATAAATCTTCATTTAGGACATTTTAATAAGTTGTTCTCTGACCCTAGAGACAGGCTGTGGTCTATTGAGTTTATGATTTCTTAGCACTCCTTACATCTACAAGTTACCTTGACACTATTAATAGCGATGATGCTATTGACAAAATAACCACCTTTTCCAAAATGTACTTCCCGAAACAATTCGCATCCTGACGGGATGGCTTGTCAAACCATGGAATAAAAATCCATGTATTCAGACACAGTGGCGGAAAATACCTTCTGAAATACTATTTTTGCAGTTAGGGAAGTGTCAAAAAATACAATGTAAAAGACAGAGAGAGATATTGTAGATATAAAAATGTTTAACTAGCTTCTTTTCTCAACATTACTAGCACCAGGAGCGGAAGAGCAATGCCGTGTAGCCCCAGGCAATGCCCACCAAGTCTTTGGTCGCTCCAGTTGGCCGAGGGCAGCCAGCGCCACGATGCCACCACGCACGAGTGACCGGATCTCTCCTTTCCGAGAGCACCCACCGGAGCCGCCCGGGACTGCAGAGCGGGCCAGACCAAAGCAGACTTGAAAGGGCAAGTTAGGCAGTACCGGTTCAAAGGCAGAACTTGAAACACGGAGTTATTCCTTGTCCCGCCTTTGTGCCAAGTACCACAGCTGTCAGGATTGGAGCCAACTGCTTCGAAACCTACACCCGCAGGTCGGAAACGACGCAAGGGGTTTCTAAGCGAATAAATGAGATACCTACTTTGCAAGCTGTTTCTCCGCGTCGGCGCAGAGCTCCAGAAGGCCCATCAGCACGGCGGAGACGTCCATGTAGGGCTCCCAGACGGTAAAGCCGCGGCCGATGAGGTCGATGGCGGTTCTGCGGATGGTGCTGTGCGCAGGCAGCTTGGGGCTGGGCGGCTGCAGCAGCAGAAACGTCAGTGCCTTGCCTGCCGTGCGGAGCGGGAGAGAACGGGACAGTGAAAAGAGAGCTGCAGAATTGGGTTCACCTCGTTGTTTCCCAATATTTGCTGTTGAGAAACGCGTAGTACGGCAACATGTTTGTAAGCGACCATATTGTGGCTTTATCTCACCGAGAGAGCGCAGAAGCTCACAACGGCTCCCAAGGTCAGAGAAAAATAGAAAAGCACGGTTCTGTGAGTAGGAGTACGGTAATTAACCGCAGGGTACGTGATGCCCAGAGACTTCCTCCCTGCGCCACGCGCTTCCTACAGCAGCCAGGATGGCGACCGCGGCAGCGCTCCGACGCGACGCTACCGGCGCTCGGAAGGGCAGGGGACGCTGGCAAGGCTGCCCGGGATGAACGCCAGCCACGCTGCCCCACGGCGCCCAGCTCCACAAGCAGCAGGGAGGCCGCTCTGGTGCGCACGAGCTGGGACGGATTAGAAGCTTGCACCCCATCAGCAACGCTGCAGCCCCGCCAGTCGCAGCCTGCGGGAATTTTAAAGCATTCTCGACGGCGATTGAGAAGAAAGCCTTGGTGCTAACCCACAAAGTTCCCTGGCCTGTCACCGAGATGCTCGGCAGCACCAGCTCCCACACGTGAGTGATTTGGGAAACAGATACCCAACTTTACAGCAAGGATTTTTCTTCCGTGCAAAATACATTTCCTACTGACACCTCCTCAATGTCAGATGCGTGGGGATTAGGGACGCTTTATTTGGGAATGAAATTATTTGTAAAGGCTCCTTATCGCTCTGTCTCAGGATGCACGACGGGATATTGTTTGTGACCCCTTGTGCTCCCAGGTCTCAGCACTTCCAGAGCCGTGCCTGGGTCTTCTGCTAAGGAGACGCTCAGCGGCACGTCAGCCTTTAAATAACAATACTCCCCTAGGGACCTGAGCAGAAAGCTCTCCGATGTGGAGCCCACGAGTACTCTATGGTGGGAAGAGTTGCCTGAAAGCGCACAAGGAGATGTGTAATTTTCACCACTCCAACGTCGCACCTCAGTAAACGAGCATCAGACATGTATAAAAAAGGCAATTAAAACTGAGAATTGGCTATCAAATAGGAAATGTACTTTTTTTTTTTTTAAACAAACCCACAGCCAGTCTTGTCTCAAGCAAACCTTACACATGAAGCGTATCCTCAAGATTTTGGTTTAGTTACTATTATTATTTAGGCAGCGCGCTCAGGTTCTGTTGCAGGGCTGTGGGTTTTCGGAGCTCTGCCGTTTCCCCATCCCAGGGACGCTGAGCACTGGCGGATAAACGGGCAGGAAGCGCCCCGTACTCTGCTGCACCGGGGGCAGCCCCGGACCCCCAGACTGGGGAGTCACACCTGCTTTTTGACCTGTAACTCTGTGTTTTCAAAGAATAACAATCAGCAGGAACTGCTGGACACGTCTCCACCTTTTAAGGACTGGGTATTTGGTGGTTAAGGTCAGGTGGAGATGCAAGTGCAAACATTTCTCTCGCACGGGTGAAGAAACTGAATTTTGGGTCCTTTGTGTTACGAGAGCCCCGGCCGTTCGGACATTTCTGCTAAGAGAGACTCTGCCACCAGCACAGTTCCCTCAGGCCACAAACACAAGCTGGCGAGGAGCGGCCCCGACAAAGGGACGCCCCAGAGCAGAGCGCCGGATGCTCAAACGCAGGGGCCGCGGGCGGGCTCTGTCCCGGGAGGTGCCCGCCGTGCCGGTGCCCGCCGCAGCATCGCCTGCTCTGCCGCGAGCGCCCACCTGGCTAACCCGCCTCCCCTCCTCCCCACAACACCCTTCTTTTCTCCGAAACAGAGGTCGAGGGGGGTGCGGGAGCGAGGGGCGAGAGCGCAACGCTGCCCAACCAACTCCAACATACCTGAATTCTGATCCAGGAACTGCATATGGAGGAAGTGTGATTAATAATTTCGTTGAAGAGACTATTTTTTTTTCTAAGAATAATTACATATATATAAATGCGAAGGAGAGCTAAAACAAGCAACGCTCCCAGATGATTTATCATTATCTCTACATAATTATTTGTTACCTCTTAATAATGTTCATTTAGCTTGCTGTTGCGATAAAGATATGCTATTGATTTGAACAGCTTTTTCTTTAGTTTTCAGAGCTGTCTGCTATCAGTGGCTTGTTTTGTTTATTCGGTAAGCCGCCTGTCACTCTTAGCCCTCAGAAACACCAACAACAGACACGCTTTTCTGGACCATCCACACTAACCCCTTACAGGTGTGTAACAACACCCCAGAAAGTTTCTTCTTGACTTGCACAGCAGGCCATGAAATTCTAATTTGCGTGAATTTTATGTCCCAACGATAAGCACCCCATCACAAACCGTGACTCCTCAAACATTACTGCAATGAAATACGCCTAAGTTTTTCACGGAACCCTCCTGGCATTGCTGCTGCTGCTGACACCTGCCTCGTGCAAACTGAGCTAAGGGAAACGATGAACTAAAGAGAAGTCGTTCTGCTGCCCGTTTCTCAGCCCGGACATCTTTGTTTAAGCTTTGACTTGGCTTAAATGAACGAATTAATATTGACAAAAACATCAACTAAGCTAATGAGTTGTTAGTTAAGGCAATAAACATGTCACATTAGAGTCAGCGCAGTAAAGAGGTAATTAGCCCTGGAAAAGCTCTGCTGATTGGGGCTGCGGAGATCCCCTGCTCCCACCCTTTGAGGCCGTTACGCGGAGCAGGACCGGGAGCAGCCACGCTGACGTGGGTCCCCGGGACTCGCAGCCTCCTCCGCAGGGCCCGGGGCAGGTCCCTGCTCACGCCTGGTGCTTACACGGCGTCTGTCAGCGAACCCACGCGCCCGCGGTACCGGCAAACAGCAAGAGAGTAACGGGTTAGAGGCGTTTCAGTAGAAGATCCTACCAAGCCAGCACACAACGTGTGACTGCGCTCCGTGTGCTGCTCCTGCTGTTGGAAGGGTTCGTCTGCTCAGCGCACGCTGACGCTACTACGGGGGGAGTGCTGCCTTGCTTGCTGGAAATCGAAATAACATCACGCTCTTCGTGCGGGAAGTAAAAATTCTGCCCTAGTACAAATGAAGTTTTGATGATTTACTTGTGACGCACCCTTTGTTAGAAAAGATCATTAAGAGACGAACCCACAAAAGCTCCTTTGATTAAAAATTAGGGCGCGACTCACTAGACAGAATTGCTTCAAGCAGTAACTTAACAGAAACCTAGCTCAGGAAATGGCACGTTCCTATACAAATTTGTATTAAAATGACAACTTCCCATATAAATTGGTATTAACACACAAAGCTGTTCCAGCTGTTTCACGCTGCATTGGTACACACACGCCACGAGCGCGGGGAACCAACGCCAGCAGCGACGCAGAGCACGGCAGGCAGCGGTGCTGTGCCTGCACAGAACCCATCACCTCGGCGGGACAAGGCAGTGACGACAGATATCGGGGTACGGGAGCGGGTTGTCCCAGGCAGCAGAGGAGGAGAACGCGTCGGCCGTGCGAGCCGCCGTGCCGGAGGCAGCCAGCAAACGTGCCGCTCCTCTGAATCTGCTCCCACGCAGCGGGCGACGGCAGGCAGGCAGCCCCGGAAGCCGTGTCCGGCAAACGGCAGCGCGGTTAACCATCGCCTGCTTCTCCGTCTGTGGGCCGCAGTGCCAAAACGCGGGTTTCAGCCTTGGATCCCTACGGCATTTTTATTACTGAAAAGGCGACGTGAATCCGAAAGCTTTTTTCAATGCACGTAGCCCCTTGCATTTCTAAAATGTCTTTCCCTGCTGAATCTCAAGAGCTTTATCCATAGACATCAGTCAGCATTGTTATCCCCGTTTCGCCGATAGATTTAAAAAAATTAAATAATTTGCTCAGGAAAATCAATAGCACAGGCACGAACGAGACACTGATAACTCTGATTCCCATTCTCATAATTTGCCGCGAGATCAAGTTCCAACTAAATAAAACTGATGGACTCCAAGAATATGATTTAACTTGCTTTGCATCTTTTTCTGATTTTACGTTAAACAAAAAAGTAGTGAAGAATCATAGCTCTAATTTTTTTCAGTCTGCCCTCTCTCCCCATATTTGAGGGCATACTGTTTTTCTACAAGAAATTAAACCAAATTACCACCTTTCCCCCTGATTTGACAAATACCTGCATGAAATGCCAAGAGAAAGACAGAAATAGAAATTTGGATAGCTGGGTTAAAAATCCATATCCCTTAACTCCTTCCTACTTCTAGTGCGGTGAAGTTTTATTACATATCTTCTCTCATCTTTCAGACAGGTATAAAACCAGAGGATATTTTTAGGCCTACATTAAAAAATTAGTCATACTATTTAAAGAATTTTTTCTAAAGATGCAATGATGAAAAGATTATTTTTTTTCCAATCAGACTCAATGTCAAATTTCCTAATTTTTACAGAATTCAATTTCAGCATTATTTGTGGCCTTTAATATAATTCTGACACTTCAATTTTTTCAACTGAACCGGGAGAGACTTCTTTTCTGCTGGTGACCTCCTCAAGCCATTTACGCAGGAGGTGCAATGCCCGCGGCTTGTAAGGGCCGTTCCCGGACTGACGTGACTAACCCGTCTGGTGTTTCTTTTCAACAGTACGGTCTGACAGTGCGGCACGGAGCTGGGTAGCTATTGCCGGGGACAGTAAGGCGACTGCAGTTTATTCAAAGTAGAACCCAGTTTAGCATTAAATTTGAGCTGCTCCTGCCCGGAAGGAGCAAAGCAAAGAGGCTGACAAGCAAGGATGCGGATCGCTGCCCGCCGTGCCCCGCGGTCCCCGCCGAGGGGATGCCCGGGCGGGAGCGGCAGAGCCCTCGCTGAAGCAAGCCTGGATCGCCGTGCAGCCCTCACCTCCTGCAGGTCGGACAAGAGCGCGGCCAGATGGCCATCCGCGAGGACCGCGGGTCGCGTTGCGCCGTTTCATTCCCTGTGCATTGACTCAGGCGTCACTCCGACCGTTCCCGATGCAGCAGGATCTTGCGGGGCCGGCGGCCGAGAGCACTAGGACGGTCACCGTGCAGGCAATCGAGAGCCCCCTGCTCCCCCAGGCCCCACAAAGGGAGAGGGACGCGTCCCGCTCCGGGGCTCGCCGCTCCGCCTGCGGCCGCTGTGCTCTTGGCTTTGCTCTCCTGCGGGCCGAGGGACGGCCCCTTCTATCGCGGACACGCAAGATGACAGTTCTGAAAAACACCTAGAGCAAGGGAGTCCTGGCCTACTTTGTCAGGAAATTTCAACCGCTACTTGAGGCTCCCATCAGCCGAAACAAGAGCAAAAGTTGGGAGCAGCAGAAAGGAACATTTAAAGTGACGTTTACGACTTGCTCTAAGTCCTGTTTCGCATTTACAGCGAACAGATGAATGCCCGCAAGCGTACGCACGCCAGGTCCCGGGAGCCCAGCAGAGACGGCCCTGCAGCACCCCGCAGCAGGGTGCTGCGATGCCCACCCTGCCGTCCCACCCGCGCCGCCGGCCCCAGCCCGCGACGGGAGGCAAGCTCTGCCCTGCAATTCAGAACCACCTCTCAGGGCGCCGAAAATTAACTGTCTCCTGGGTGAATGTGTTCCTGCAGCACTTCTGCAACTCGGTGCTTTGCTGCACTGTTAAGAGTTCCCTTTTTAACCATAAGAGGCAAAACCCCCTATTTATTTTTTCTCGTATCTGATCAGAAGGGAAGCGTCCTCATCCACTTTGAGGACTTAAAAACATCAGAAACATTATTTAATCTCAAGGGGAACATTTCCTCCATGTTAATTCCCTAGGGACACACTGGAAGTTTAACAGAGGTTTAACAGGTCAGAAGAAGCGATCCTGGATGCAGTAAATTCCCAGCACTTCTATTAAACAGCATAACCTATACGGCTTTTTACATGGAGTGACCAGACAGGAAAGGATATTCGTAAGCGGGGCCAGACGAACGCTGCCCCTAAGCTGTACTCAAATTCTGTAAGATTCTGCATAATTCGTTAGCAAAGGAGACAAAGGAAAAAGCAGAAAATGTTTGTAATAGCCAGTTTCCCAGTCTTTTCTGTCTCACTCCGGCCCAGTTAAACTGACCTAACAATGCCATTTTTCTTCCTCTCAAAATCTGCAGTGGGGGAATCAAATGTGAAAGCAAGATCAATTCTGTTCCAAGACAGTAAATGAGTTTTAGATCAGACTTGTTTCAATTTATGGAGAGAACCCAACTACGCTGGCTTAAATGCATTCTTCCTCTACCTATGAAATTGTATTACAGTGCTACACAAAGAGTAAACTATCATCATTTTAATCCAAAATTTGTTTATAATCTAGCAGGAAGGAGAAAGCCAATATGACTCGGGTCATAACTGTGCATTAAACTTTGTATTTTCATTCCTGTTAATTGCATAATTCCATTAAACCATGCTATTTATTTTAATCTAAATTATATAATGTTTTCTAAATAAAGCTATTTCCATAAAAATGATCATCATTTCATAGGAAGCAGCTGGTTTTTCCATCACAGTGATGACCAAACTACACGTTAATCTTAGAAGTTTTCTCCTGTTACACGTAATTGTAACGAACTTTCTTAAGCAGTCTGGACAACCCGTGACCTACATACAGTGGAAGATGCACAACGCCAACGCAACAAGTCACGCCAACGCAACAAGTCACGCCAACGCAACAAGTCACGCCAACGCAACAAGTCGTAGAAGTCAAGAATCACAGCTTAACCGTCTCCATCGCACTAGTGTCTGACACATAAGCCTAGCCATATCAACAATGACGTGTATTTTATCCTCAACTACCGCAAAGCCATGTGAGCAACGCACGGCAGTCCAGCTATTTTAAGTTGCTCCTTTCTCCCCAGGCTCTGTCACCCCAAAGGTGCCTGTCCCCTTGATTTTGGTAGCACACCTATAACCGAACTGTCGCAGCTGATGTCATTGTCATTAGGCTCTCTACAGGGCAACCCTGTAATTGATTCAACCAGATTTGTCTCTGGAGAAAATAAAACCCGAGTGACCGGGCACTACTGGAGCAGGGTGTTACATCTGCGTGTACGTGAGTAGTTCTGAAGATGAAATCAGAGCTTTCCCAGGCCAGGACACAGAGTAAAACTGGCTCCTTTTCTTTCTGGCTACTGCCACACATTTTCAGTTACAACCTATCCAAGCCATAGCTCGAAACAAAGACTCTGGCAATAACATCTCTTATGCTAAACTGGTAACTACAGCAAGAGACAGATAACCACACAAGCAACGATTAGTTTTCCAACACGTAGATCTCCAGACCAGCTTACTACGGTGTCAGCCCAGTGCTGGTACTGATGGATTGCTGCTCTGGCAGCAACTAGCTGTGTTGGACAGTTTGAATTGTACTCATCTTTATGCTGCGGGGGACACAAGGACTAGCTGAAGGACTGACTGAAGGAGGTGGGTGACAGGGACCTCATCACTGCGTTCCAGTACTTCAAGGGTGGCTACAGAGAGGACGGAGGCTTTCTCTGCACAAGGAGCCACATGGAGAAGACAAAGGGCAACAGGTACAAGTTGTACCGTGAGAGGTTTCATACTGACATAAGAAAGAGGGTTTTTTTACAATGAGAACAATCATTCATTGGAACAACCTCTGCAGGGATGTGGTGGAGTCCCCAATGCTGGAGGTTTTCATGAGGGGATTGGACAGGGCGCTAGATCATCTCATCTCGGCTCCCTTTCCTGCAAAAGGTTGGACCAGGTGATCTTTTGAGCACTTTATTCCAACTGGCTGCGGACCATCATCTCAGAGTCTATCCCCGACATGACACTCAAGTCATACATGTTTGAGTTGATTATGTACTCCTGTGCTAGGATATTGCATGAAGATGAATGCAAACACTTATAACACACAAAATTAAAGAAATTCAAAGTTAACAAGGGATGTATACAGATTTTTGTGGTTTACACCCTAAATGCTTAGTACAGCCAGTTGCACAATGATGCAACTCTGTTGCCCATATGGAAAGAGCACATACGTGATGAAAAGTAACACTGATGCAGTATATGTAAAATAAACCACTTCAAAATGCATGGTCACACAGATGCACTCCCATACACGTGAAGACAGGACATGCCACTTTGGATTAGATGAAAGACTGCTCGTCCAGCCTTATAAGCCACTGACGTAGGAGCGACTAAAGCAGGTCCTGCAACTGTTGGGGGAACTGCCCCGATGGCCCTGGGTCCCAGGAACTGCCCCGATG
This sequence comes from Aramus guarauna, assembly GCA_013400195.1. Classification (NCBI taxonomy): domain Eukaryota; kingdom Metazoa; phylum Chordata; class Aves; order Gruiformes; family Aramidae; genus Aramus; species Aramus guarauna. The sequence continues at coordinate 1,230,977 of VXBL01001597.1, read as the reverse complement.
GCCCCGGGTCCCGGTCCCTACCTGTCAGCAGGCCAGAGTGCCGTAAGGGTTCTACCCTCCACCACAGCCTACGCTTACCCGAGTTTTCACTGCTCCTTGTTAGCCCATAAACGCTTAACGTCACCGACATCTTCACTGAGTTCCCCACGTGCTCGGTGCTGGCGTAGCCCAGTGAGCGTGGGAGAGACAGAGACGGGAGAGGGAAGCCCCGGAGCACCCCAAGCGATGCCCTCCTAGTGCTCGCGTGGCAGCAGCCTGCCTGGCGACCAGAGCCTCCCGCCTGTGGGCTGTGCCGGCACGCGGCCGGTACTCCTCTGAGGAGCGAGGGCAACGAAAAGACAACCACGACTTCCGCACATTTCTCACTCAGCAAGTCCCACCTTCTTCCAAATGAATGCAAGAGCTCCCAGTAAAGGCTATTAATTAAAAAAGTCAAGAGAAACTCCGAAACAGTTATGAGAAATCATTTCCAATAATTATAATATTAAGCATGAATTAACCCATGCATTGTAAATCCAAATCCCTGCTGGTTGCTTCAAAAGCAGTATTAGGCCAATTAATTTTATGTATTTTCTCCCACCACTCTCGTTCCTAAAATGAGTAAGTCCAACATCTGACAGGTGTTTTCCTGGGTCTGTGATTATTCTTATTGCCCCTATCTGTAAGGCAGCCGAACTTTGATTCCTCTCCTATTCTGTTAAGTAAGGCTGCTAGGCTTGGCGTCTGCAACCCTAATGAAGGAATAATGGTAATTTGTATGATGAATTAAATTAGTTCTGAGTTTCTCTTCATCTCACTCATTACAAGGGCAAGCACAGGCTGATCTATTGACTTGCCACAGCTTATGAAGAAGCAGTTCATAAAAAGTTATTCTAAAGCTTTCTTTTTAAACACACAAAGTATTGATTTGCAATGTTTGGGCGCTATTTCCTTAGATACAGACACCGATCAGTGAAAAGACACGTAGCTTTGGTTCTCCCATTTGACATACAAAGAACATGTATTTTAAGTTGGGAACATCGCATTTAGATAATGTAATTGAATCCTCAAACAGGCTATTGTTTGCTGGCTGTTTAAGCCCTCTGTAACATTTAAATACAACTTTCCTGCTGTGTCAAACACCATCTCTAAATGTAACATTAATTTAAGAGCAGGTATCAGATGTACAAAACATAGCAAAATAAATCTACAATTTTTCGAGAATTTTTTTGGGGGAAAGAACTCCTCTTTTCCCTTTCGCACAGCTATCCCAGCTTGAACAAGCGTGCGACCAGTATGGAACATCCTGTGGTTTAACCTGGCCGGCAGCTCAACACCACACAGCTGGTCGCTCACTCCCCCCGCAGGGCAATAGGGGGAGAACTGGGGGGGAAAAGGAAAATTCGTGGGTTCAGACAAAGACAGTTTAATAGGACAAAAAAGGAAGGGGGGAAAAAATAATAATAATAGAATACACAAACAAGTGACACACAGTGCAACTGCTCCCCACGCACTGACCATTGCCCAGCCAATTCCCGAGCAGTGGCCCCTGACCAGCTCTCCCCAGTTTACGTGTGGAGCGTGATGCCCTACGGCCTGGAGCATCCCTTCGGCCAGCCGGGGTCAGCTGTCCTGGCCGCGTCCCCTCCGCGCTGGCGGGGGGGCTGAGAAGCTGAAAGGTCCCTGACCGCTTGGCAACAGCTAAACCATGGGTGTGTTATCAGCACTATTCTCCTCCTAGATCCAAAACACGGCGCTATTCCTGCTGCTAGGAAGAACATGAACTCTGCCCCAGCCGAACCCAGGACAGAAGAATAATCTAGACTTTGCGCATGATCTGTCTCACTAAAGACTATTATTGCTTGTCGTGCCATCAGTGGCACTCCGCACATTTCATCAGTCTCCCAACCAGTCGGCTATTTGTGCAAAATGGAAATCGTAATCAGATTCCGATAGAGAGGGACCTTTCACCACCCACATCGGGGAGAAAAGGATGAATTTCAGGTAATACGCCCCATCACAACACTCTGCGGCCAGAAAACATCCACTGCAATTATGAACCACGGCTGCAACATCTAGCAGAGCGAACAGGTAAGCATCCCTGCTCTCAGTTCTCTTTGTTCCCTGCCCCTGGGCTGAAGCTATACCTTCCATACCTTCCTTCAGAGATGCATAGCACTGGCAGCACCAGCTCTGCTTCTCTGACAATAAACTGCGTATTAAAAATAAGCAAAATAGCTGTAGAAACAAAAAAAGAATACTTTTTTTCTGAATTTCCCACCTAAAGGTAAAGATTGATATTACAGAAGCTGCTTTTAAATACTCAGATACTCATGGGCTGCGATGAAGCCGATCCCTTTGGGAGACGGGCAGGAGAGGCGAGCCCAGCTATGGAGCCTCGGGGCGGCACACGGAGCAGCCCCGGCAGGTCCGCCTGCCACTGGACCGTGATCTTTGCAGAAATGCTCTTTCGCAGGAGTGCAAACGCATACACACTAATAACATGTGGAAACAGAAAAGATTCCAATTAATCATGGTACATCCCGCTAGCCTGATATTACATTTACTGGGGCAGCTTTTCTCCTCTTGAACTACACCCGCTTCCTGTACATACATTTCCCTCAGGACGTTAAAACACGCGGCTGTAAGCCTGAAGTCATAAGAGCTTAAATCAGGCATTATACAGCTCACAAACGCTGTGAGGTTTTCAGCAACGTTCCACTCTTACCTATCTCACCCCGACTCGAGAAGAGGCTGTGAAAAGCAATGGGAACGGCACCGCTGTGGGACTGGACCGAACCCCAAAGGGCTGATCCTCAGGTCCCCCGTGCAGCACGAGGCTCCTTTTGGAGAATTAGGGGCTGAATGAGACGGGACTGGAGTGGGGAAGGGGCTTGGGGGTGCCAGAAGGGCCCTCTCGTGCCTGGACCAACAAGAGAGAACTCCCGTTAACTGCCTCTCACAATAAAACACGGTAAGTCCAGACCACCAAAACCCACCGGGGCTGGGCTCTCTGCACCTTTCCATCAGACATCAACACCATCCCTCCATCTGTCCAACCAGCCGCTTTCACAAGAACTGCAGAGAACTCAAATCTCCAACTTCGGTGGCATCAGCAGTGCCAGGGGATGGCGTGCTCAGAGCAGCAGCAACATCATCCGCCTTTTGTTTCCTTAGGAAACGACCAGTGCGTATATCTCCTGTGACACTCTTCACTCAAAGAGATAGCCAAGTTGCGTACTTCTACGAGAAAAACTTCCGTTCCTTATCTGTAAAGTGGGAATAATATTGTCCCTTTAAGTTTTTACAGTCCCACTGATATCCGACACATTTGTCAAGCAGCATTTCAGGATATTTGGTACTACACCGAACCTTTTACGGAAAATCAGCTTCCCCCACGGCCAGCTGCTCCGGCAGACGCTCAGCTGCCGCAAAGCGGACCTGAACCCTGCCGAGGGAAGGGCACAAGAGACAGGGACCAACCGGCGGAGCTCAGCACGGGGCAGCCAGAGCCTCGGCACTGAGCAGGCACACGCTTCGGGCCCCAGGACGCTGCCAGCGCGCTCTTCCACACACACGGCCCAGGGCCGGGTGTCCCTGCGTGCTCCGCAGGGCGAGCTTGGGGATCACCCTGAAAGCGCAGCCTGCGAGGCAGGAGGAGCGGTGCTGAAGGCTGAGCTTTAACCGCTTGACTGCACAACCTCTGGCACCTTCCCAAGGCTCCGCTGTTGGGTTTAGCCTCTCCCCGCCCTGGCTAACGCAGCTTTGCTCCGTCTGCTCGCACGCAGCCAGGTCCCACGGTGCTGCCGCCCCCCAAGCGGCCTGGCAGAAACAGCCTGGTTTGGTTTCCTTCACGGTCGATGAAAACCTAAGTGTTCTCCATGGAAGCAATCACATTTTGCCCCGTATTTCATACAAGAGTCTGTGCTTGACCATTCGGCACCTGAACGCAGCTAGAGGAAAGATCCACAAACGTGGTTACAACAGAGAGACTTCTTGGCAGATCTGCCACCCTCCTGGGGAACAGCCGGGGCTCCTCCGAGCAGCCCGCGGGACTCTGGAGAGCTGAAGGTGGAGGAAAAACCACAATATCTTGACCTGTTATTATCCCGTACGGGGTATGGGTCACAAAGCTGAGCCTCCACTTACAGAGGTGTACAGACCGGAGGAAAACCGAACCAACAGGGACTTGTTTGGTGCTGAGCCTTCCTCATAGTCCAGACACAAAGAAGAGAGGTTTTAGTTCGCTGAGATACAACAAATTACAACAGCCAAGATGTTAAATATGCAAAAAGGAAACATCTGATTAAAAATATATAGTTCAAATTGCTCACCTCCTATAGGATTTAGAGGAAAAGGTGAATTTCATTTTTAAGATTTGATTTTATCGCTAAAGCCAAAAACCAGATTTAAATCAGGGCATAATATCTGCCACAAAGATTGACCGTTTTCTGCCATACCCATTGACTATTTTTTTCTAAATATTATCTCTAAGGCTAAGATATAGATTTTCATAAACTACCATTTTTCCTTTTTTTTTTTTTTTCTTCAGGGACAAAATTCTGCTTGAGACACTGATCTAATCACATCAACTTGGGGGGCAGGGAAGCACGCTTTAGACTTACTACTACACTGAATTTCAGAGCACGCTGACTGAAACACACAGATCCAAATAGGGAGAATAATGTCAGGAACCAGGCGATCCACACAAATCCGAGTAGCTTTCCGCATAACTGATAGAACACCACAGCCGGCAAACCGGCACGCACTACCTGCAGGCTCATTGCCACCAATAAAACCGGTTATTTGCTTTAATCACGCTGTTGTGTTTTTGGTTTTGTTTAGATTAAGTTCCTGAGCCAGTTTGCCTAATTTGCTCTGAAAGGCTGCTGTTGAGGTGCTCGACTGATTTATGGCTTCTGCAAGCGATGCTCCCGAGCGCTCGCTCGTCTGTATTAATTGCTGCTGGAGCTCAGCCTATCTGCTCGGCAGTAGGTGCATACCGTTAGCGGGCACGACCTCCTCCTCAAAGGACTGGGCTCCTCCTCGCCTGGAGTGGCCACTTCAATACTCTCACAATACAGAGCTCGTGGATCAAAAGACACTAGAAAAGGTTTCCAGGAAGTCGAAGGAGCAAAAACTCCTGTGTTCACCAAGAGTCTCAAGTTTATCCTGTGTTAAATTCTGTTTTCAGATGAAATCCATTTGGGATACTATACAAAAATCTGCAGTGCTGGAAACCCCAATATAACAAACCACATGAAATATCTAACTTCACATCCCAAGTAATCCTGTGCTTGCTTGCTTTTTGTGTACCTATGTATGCATAAAAATGGACTGCAGAGCCACAGCACAGCTGGAAAGGCAAACCTCTCTGACACACACGACTCCAGCAGCAATGGAAATATTGGGCAGCTAAATAAATTGCTTCAAAAGGCATTCACTCCTAGGCTGCGGGGTTGAGACTTTTAGAAGACGCTACTGAGTGCTGAAGCCTGAATATCAGGCAGAAAATAACACAAAAAAGCAAAAATCCACAACTGAGGAAAATCACAACACATGCAATACCTGCTCCACTTTTTGTAGGGCAGCGGTCCTGGACCAGAGACCTGACCTGCGATCCTCATGGCCGCTGCTTATCCTCTCCCGCTCCCAGCCCCGTTCCGTGCTGCCCGGCTCTCCCTACCGGTCTGCCACGCCGTGCCCAGGGGACGGAATTCCGGGGACAGGGCCCAAAGGGACAAGGTGGACACTCACCTAAGGCAAAAGCCGCTTCCTTAACAGCAAATCCCTGCTTCAAACGCAGATGTGCTAAACTTCCAGCGCTACTGAAGCTATATTTGCTTTGAAGAAGACATGTTTTCTTCATCCTAACCTAATGACTTAATCGTTTGGGCTGAGGCTTTCCAGAGACGTGGCTGGTACCTGCTCAAAGGTGTAATGTGTTACAAACACGGCTCTGTAAGGGAAAAAGTATCTTAACACCAGGCTTCCCTACACAGCTGCGCAGACAGGTGGATTTCTATTTCTGTCCAGGAATTTCACTCCCACCCAACATGCAAGGTGGTCAGCTCCTATGAATTTGGGACAGTACAATTAAAAATGGCAAATGGTTTCAGGAGTCTGCCTTAGGGACCTAACTGCTGGCTAGCTTACTGAATCCAGAAACCAGCCGAACCGGAGCGACTGCCATTGTTATCCGATGTTGGAACCCTAAAATTCACTTTGGAAGGACGTACGTACGTGTAGCCTGCAAAAACAATAGAACTAACTCAACGCCGTGAACATGCTGTTGCATATGATGCTGACTGAGTTAAAGGGCGAGCTGCTTATCGTTAGTAACTATATTGATGGCAGATGCTTTGGAAAATATACTGCGTTAACAACAGAATCAGGTGTGTTCATATTCAGGACAGAAGAGTCATTCAGATTTATCAGCCCATTAACTTTATAAACACAGCATTAGCTGCGGTTTAAGTGTGATGTGGTGCATCTGTAATGAGAAATTCTTTGGGTGGCATTTTATAATTAAATATCTCATGAACTATTTGTAAGGTCAAGAGAGATTAATGCAGGATGTCAGGCAAGGTCACCACGCGGATTTCTAGAGAATTCCGTCCTCTCAAAAAGGCACTGTCACAATTATGGTTTTCTTAAACCCAGTAAATCACAACGTGCACAATTTACACAGCAAAAACTCTGCAAAAAACTCAGTGTAAATGAAGCAGCAAATAATTTTGACAACTTCTTTTGAAATAGAAAATATTGTGGCTTAGGCTACACGCAATTTCTCCCGTTACTTTGGATAACGCGCAGCACACAGTTTCAGTATGCGGTAACAAAACGTGATGATTACAGGGTATCACGCGTTGGACTGAAGGGGAGGAGAGGCGCATCAGAAAGGGTTTCTGGCCGGCAGAAAGCGGCAGCAGGTCCCAGCTCTGCCCGACCCCAGCAGCCCTGAGTAGCGAGTGGGGGCAGGATGCTGTGCTGCTCCTGGCAGCGGCGCGGGGGCAGGATGCTGTGCTGCTCCTGGCCAGCTTTCACAAGACCAGACCACATCTTAGCAACTCTTCATCTCTTTTTAAGGGCCCAAAATATTTTCTGTGTCACTGGAAGACAAAGAAATAACCTGTATGTAGTTTAGTATTGAGTCTGAAAGATGTAACAGGCACAGATCAAAAAGAAAAACCTGAAGTCTGAATGCATACTAGGAATTTTGCTTTTTCTGGTTCAAAGAACTGAATTTCTGAACAACCGTTCAGTTTTCAAAGTAATTCCTTCTGCAGTATTACATACCTGGAGTAAAGATGAGAATGGCCTTTTAACAAGTATGACCGTATAAAGCAAAGACACTCTGAGAACAGCATTTCCTGCCAAGCGATACTTCCATTTTCGGTGAGTCTTTGGCACAGATGGGTATGGTGGAAACCCCTCCGAACAGCCGTTCCCAACACCATACCTGCTGTCAGAGGTACTGGCACATCATGCTCTGCTTGAGCAAAATATCTGAGAAAACAATAACTTCTCAGCTCTGTGGAAAGACAGCATTGTACTGTGGGCTCAGGGCAGGTCACACCACCAAGACAGCAATACGGACTCTAACCAAATTCTCGTAGTAAGGGCTGTCTGTAAAACGTGATGACAGTGATCAAATTTACTGCCAATGCCACAATCAACCAAAAGTATAACCCAGTACCTCCTGTGTTTTTTACCTCCAACTAGCCTCTATTTCTGATCTTCCTCTGGCTCTTCATCCACTTCAGGTATTTGCAGCCTTGATCTAAATTTTCAGCATTTAAGGTGTGAAGCTTCATCTACATTTAAGCTGCAGGAGGGCAGATTGAGATAAGATCTGAGGCAGCAATCCTTCCCTGGGAGGGTGCTGAGGCCCTGGCCCAGGGTGCCCAGAGAAGCTGTGGCTGCCCCTGGCTCCCTGGCAGTGTTGAAGGCCAGGTTGGATGGGGCTTTGGGCAACCTGGGCTAGTGGAGGGTGTCCCTGGCCATGGCAAGGGTGGGACTGGGTGGGCTGGGAGGTCCCTTCCAACCCAACCCATTGGATGATACATTGACGATTGAATTTTGACCTATCAGTTAGCCAGACAATTGTGCAGTGTTTCCAAGATTACAATTAATGGGAGTTCAAAGCTGGAGTTTATAACTCTGCTAAGCCTTATGTAATAAAAATAACGTGCAAATAGATAAACAGACACTGGAGGAAAGAACTTGTGAGGATCAAAGACAGGTCCCGCTGTCTCAGCCATGCTTCTGACAAGGCGACACCATCAACTACGGGCTCACATCAGACTGCACATACTGTGAGAACGACAAAGCCAAAGCACTGTTGATGGAAATGATCTCACTTCTTTCCCACGGAAGATTAGACCACATTAGGCTCGATAGCCTTTTGGAAGTAAAGCACAAATGGAACCAGCTCTGCTTGTGGAGTGTGCCTCTGGAAGACTGGAGAAGACAAAGCTGATCTCTGCACCACCACCAGCTTCCAAACAATGCAGAGAGCACTCTGCACTGCTTACAGTCGAATACAGATGTCAGCATCCTGTGACTTTATGTCATGTCTAAGAGACAAGCAAAGCTTATTTTGACCCTGTGCCCAAATACAGACCTTGGGAGTGAGACCACTCTCTGGCACAAGCAAGCAGAAAGATAAGAAACAAAACCAGTACAAAGCATGTCCTCGGTCACACTGTGGCAGATGGACTTCAGGACTCCTTGTGCACACCAACCAGCATGCCGCCCTGTAGGATGACCGGCGCTCCTTCAGATCATTTTCGGGTTTGATGTGCTCAACAGTGCACTCGAAGTAAGCACGTACAGTTTGTGGAACCAGGGCTCCAGATGAAGGACAGTCCCCCTCGTTTATCATTACTGCCAGTCCTCCCCCCTAATAGCTTTGAGCTGAGACAATACGCTGGTTTTCAATTATTTGGTTTTTTTCACTTCTCCTCAAAGGCCCTTGGGCATCAGGGGAAGACTGAACTAGTGCAGGAGGAGAAATCCACTGCGGTGGAATTATTTTATAGCTAACCAGATAGCGGATGTTTTTTCAAGCAATGCTGGCAACGAGTCTGCAGCACATCAGAGAGACCTCACAGAGATGACAGAGGGGACTTCTGCCAGACTCCACATAAAACAAACACCAGCGTGCGCAGGAACTCGTACGTGCCCAGGGCACTGTAGCTGCAGTTGCTTCTATTAGATTTGCCAGCATTAACATCGAATAGGCAATGCATAGGTAGGTAACCATCTTCGATGAGATCACGTTTACTGTCCATACAACGGATAATTACAGCAACCCTGCAGTGCCAATTTTGATACAGGACCAGAACATAACACTTTACACGGCACACCTTGAATTCCCCCATTTGCTATTAAATTCATCTGCCTGATTTTTACATCAGACATCTCACACGCTTCCCCCTGCCCTCATCACCAAGTATGTTTTTCTACAGGCGATTGATCCACATCCCAAAATGTACATGCGTGAAGTAAGAAAACTTGCCAGCGCTCAGCTCCAGGGGGAAGGACTCCCCTAAAAGCAAGACCCACCAAGTGCTGCAAAGGAAGATTAGTGAATGGAAGAGGCAGGAGTAGCGCTGACATCTCATCCCTCTCTCCCTACTAACCCAAGGGATGTTTTCAGGATTGAAAAAAAGTCACATAAATGCAGTCTTAAATGTGAGTGATTTAACCGGGAGGAGAATAAAGGGTGTCAGAATTTCAGCCAAGAGCTGGCGGGTGCCAGGCAGCACCACACTGGTTCTCCCCGGGGTCGGTGCCTCCCTCCCGGCAGCACCACGGCAAAGCCCACCACTCCGTTCCGCTCACTCCATCTGCACCCATTTCTTGGCAACCTCCTCTCGTGGTATTGCTTACTGTACCTTCAAAATTTCTAATCTTTATCTTTTCCAGTGAAAGGATATTTTAAACGAACCGGTTTGTGCTGAAATGTCGCGAACAGCCCTTCCTCCCCCAACGCCAGAGCAAGGGAAAACAGGACTCAGGATACTCACACGTGTGCCTTGCCAAGGAATAATTCGATCCACCGCTAGTCAAACCAAATCCCTCGGGAATTTGACTGGAACTACGTGGCCGAGTGAGCAGTTTTGGAGGTTCGATTTCAGCTCCAAATTCCGCCCCGATCACTCCCAGCAGGACGATGGCTGTGGCTTGCTTCCGTCTCTCTTCGTACGACGTAGAGATTTTTTTCATTTGTGGGAGACCAGACAGACAACCTGAAATGAAAAGTAAGAAATATGAGAAAAATCAAAAGCAGGGTTGGTCTTTAATACTCCAAACAACTGTGTGCTTCCCAGAGAAAACAGGAGAGGTTTCCTTTAGCTTAAATCAAGTCTTCTGGACTGCTGACTGCCCTTACCAGGATTTTCAGCTGGTGGAGGTGATTCCATTTTACTTCTCACAACCTACAACACACATTAAAAGTCTAAATACCACCTACTGCAAGGGCTGTCATCAATGAACCCACCCTTCAAAATCTGTCAAGATTTCACAGGGAAAAGAGAGCCACCAGAAGAGTGTCTAATTACACAGTTTATTTTTTCAGTTGATAAGAGATCTGTGGAATTCTGTGTTTGTCTAGTTTTTGTGAAAGGTGATTTTTGGTTTGCTTCTTATTCATTTTTAATTTGCATAACAAGTTATAATTTTTTTTAAGATGTTGCATTTTTAGGAGAACATACTTGTATTACATGAAAGCATCTTTTTATTTTAGGATCCATCACCACATTCAGATTCTTACTAAATTTTAGCAAAAAAATGTCTATGTCATTAAATCAAACTAGTATTTTTGTAAACTGAAATGTTACGTATGGTATTTTAACAAACATTCTTAAAAACAGTGGAAAAACTTCAACTGTACTATGAATTTTAAGTAAAACTCAAGTTTACATCATTAGTCTAAGCCCAGGGATTCTGAATGTCTACAAGCAGATGAAGTTGGGGGTTTTTCGGGTGTTTTTTTTTTTTTTGAGTAAAGAAACAAAACCTTAGAAGAAATCAACTGGGAAGATTTTAATTCCCTATTCATTGACTCTGACAAGTCGAGTTCACTTTCAGCTACAATACTAATTCATGGCATAGCAGAAAATGTCCTACTGTACCTTCTACAAAAATAACGAAGTCTCCACCCTTCTTAGAGCACTCCGCTGGTGAACCTTTGCCAGGAGGTCGGAAGGCACCACCTGGCACTGAGCGGGACTTAGCAGGCTTGTGGCTTAACGAAGGGGGAATTAGCGAGTCACACTGGACGTCTCTCTCTGCTAATGACGTCCACGTGGCTCGACAGGAACCGAAACGTTGCGTACAAGAAAGCTAACCAAATCTGAGAACCTGTGTTAGAAGACCATGCTTGTTCAGGCAGCCATGCCACGGCTCTGACAGCAGCGTGCCCCCCAAAAGGGAGAGAAAAAACAACGGAGAGCTTAACAAAAGAAAGAAAAAAATCAATAGTAACTGCCTTCAGAGGAAGAAGGATGGAAACAGGCTGGAACAGACAAAGCGAAAAACGTAACGCTTTTAATTGTTTAGCAATCACTTATCCTACTCCCGCCATCTGCAGACACAGGTTTCTCATTAACATTTGCACGCGGTCCCCTGCACCTTCCACCTTCCTGCAGCCTCTCTTTTCGGCACAAGAACCGAAAGCCGGCGCACGGCAGCTCTTGCACGGCCGTGCACACCGGGGCACACCACAGCCGTGCGCGGCCGTGCACAGCCCGTTTCCCCGGGGGTGCCCCTGCCGCAGGGCATCGCTGGGAATGACTGATGTCGGCTCCCTCCCGGCTCCCCGCGTCCGCCTCCGGCCCAGGTGCTCAGACAGAACCCGGCGTGACATCTTAGATCAAGATGAATTGGCACAAACTCCCGACCCAAGATTGTTTTATACCGTTTAATTTAGTTTCTTCCCCTGCTTGGATGAGCACAGCTCTGGTTATGGATTTCTATTCTAATGCGCTGCAGCAGGCACGGGAGCAGGCAGCGGAGCAGATGCTGGAGCAGGGGACCGCGGGATGCTGATCAATAGGCGAGGCGCTGACCCCGGCCACGCCGCCCGCGCCGGCCACGGCTCCCAGGCGAGGAAGAAAGGAAGAGCGAACACATGTGCTGCTTCCAGTAGGAAATTAAACCACGGGGCACTCGCTGCGCCCTCCCCCCCGACCGCCTTTCATTTGATTACAGCAATATGAAGTTAACCCTTCGTTCGATCCCGAAGGACGGATTGTGGAGCATCCTTCAACTTATACGCCTGGCTCAGCAGAACTTCCACGTTTCAACTTTAAGCAGCGGCTACCAAACTAGCCGGCATCCGCGAGCTCCATCTCATCCCGCAGACGGACAGCGCGCCACGAGACTGCACATCTGCAATTAATCCCGGGCCCAGCAGGAAAACTCCCAGGCCTGCGGCGGCACGGTGCCGGCACTCGGCGCAGACTCCCGGCTCAGCTCATTCCTGCTGCTGACCCCGCGCCTCCAGCACCCAGATGTCGAGGAGACCATAACTCTTTGTTAACCAAACAATAAATTCCAACCAGAACAGGGTGGGAAATATCCTTACATCCTCTCATTAGCAATCTGGTGCACGAGAGTCACTGCTGCAGCGTAGGATTTTCTACCTTGAAAAAACCCAACCCAAGAATCTACAAAAAATACCCCAAACAAACCAACCAAAGAAATCCCCAGATCAACAAAATCCCAACCCTTTCCCCAGCAACATCCCTCCCCCAAACCTTCAGATAAGAGGGGAAAAACCCCCTCAAAACCTTAAATATTTTTGCTTTACCTTTTTTTTTTTTTTTAATTACTAGTGGAAACACACAATTAATTGCAATGATTTAATGATTTCCTACAAATAAACTGAAAGCCATTTGGGAGATTTTAAAATGAAATAATGTCTATAGAAGTAGTCCTTTCTGCAGTTTCATTTGTCTCATGAAAATTTGGTATTTTCTCACAGCGACGTGCCTCCATTTAATCATGCTAAAGGGTGACACAGAGATCCATTTTCTTGACAGGACGGTTGATCACCCTATCACAGTAAGAAAATTAATAACCTCAAATAGCTCTATGTGGAAAACAGAGGCTATACTGGTGAAAGGACAAAAACGTTCTACATTTTAGTTATAAAAATAACACGCGTCCAGATCCGCGCACCCAAAGAGAAACCCGTCGTGTCCAGGCGCTTACCCGGCTGGGTTTTCTTTAGACAAAATGACCACATTATTTCAAAATACCTCCATTTTTGAGAACTGAACATCCACAACTGCTTAGAGGAGACAGCTTTACGGATAGCACAAAGCATATTTATGAAGTGTTTAAAATATAGGTAAAATATTTCAGAAGTTTAAATCGTCTAAAAGGCTGTGAGATATTGATTACTTCATTTAAAAAGCAGTCAGAGAGTGCAGCCATGAGGTCAGGATAAATTTAACAGTTTGAAGCACTTTACTAAATAACTCTAAAGATCATGTTAATTGGCTTTGCACAGTTCTTGGGTAAAATTAATTTTATCCTAGCTTACAATAAAAGGATTAAAAGACAAATTAAGTTCTCCAGGTCTAACTGGAATAGGAATCAATGGATTTGAATTAAGGCTGAAGGTGGTTTTATGAGAGATGGACTGCTACCAGGTAGTTTATATCTGCTCTTAGGCGCACACTGATGGTTCTCCCGTACCGCGTTAGGGATTAAAGCCTTGCAGAAGCAGGTGCCAGACCCATTCATTACTACCAAACGCCCGCATGCGGTGCTGCGGTGGCGGCTGAGCACAGAACAGTGGCCTCCGGTAGCCCCAGTCCACCAGAACCGTGCCCAGCCCTGCTCCACCACACGGCTACCGTCACGGCCGGCCAACACAATGAATTACGGGGCTGTAATTGCACCCAGTAACTTAACTGTAAAGTTAACAACAGTTAATGTGCGTGGAGTTCTTTAAAGTGGAAAAACCCCTCGGAAAGACGTTGCAGTAGCCCCACTGCCACGTGCTCCGACAGCCGAGAGAATCCTCACCTGAGCTCACGTGCAGCCGGGACGCACAGCCCAGGTACGCCACAGCGAGGGCCTGCGGGCTTCTGGGCTTTCCAAATAGAGTATTTTGAAAATGTGCACTATATTTGAAATGAATAAAATAATTTGCTCGTGATCACAAAGGTACTTTGAACCAAACGTGGGTGAGAACTCAGGCCTTGCGTCCCAACCTGGTGTTTAAGAGCACAAAGCAAACGGACAACCGAAGACCTCTCGGTTTGTGCGGCAGCCCGTATCTCCCAGCGCCAACGAACACGGTCAGACGTCCGTGCCTATAGATGAAAGCTCGCAAACCAAACTCCACGAAAAGCACCGTCACTTCTCCCTCTGGCCTGCCACGTCCATCTCTGCGGTTCTTTTGGCAAGTTTTCTGTTCATTTACGAAGGAGAGGTTTGTAACTGGGCAGGTCGGGATAAGGATTTGCATCCGTCCTTCCTCTTCCTCTCTCTCCTTCAGGTCTCAAAAATATATAGTTGGGTAAATTCAGCGAATCCTTGCAGCGCTTCCCTCAGGTGCTAGGGAACACCCACCAAAGCACGGCAGAGACAGGACTTACTGGCAACAGCCACTCCAACCGTTCACAACTGCCGCTGTCGTCGTTTCTCGGAACTAGAGGGGAAGTTATAAAAGAACACACCAGAGCTACGGGGGGAAACGCAATTTTGCTTACATTCATCTTGGCTCTCAATAATTTAAAATATTTCATCTCAATTGTACTCTTTTCTTACAGTAACTAAAACGTACATAATGCCCTGCTTGTGACCTGAACAGGAAATACCAAAAAACTTTAAGAAAACTATATACCAAACGTGCCTGTGAGAGATACTGATTCTTTAATTGTTCAGGATTCTTAAACTAGTCAAAGCCATGCCATGGGCTTGCCTACATTTCTAGTTTTTAGGATTATATCCAGAAGAATAATCCCAGGAATTTCAGCACCTCCAAGCCAGAGAGCTCACCAGAAGTCAAACCAGAAGAATATCATAAGGAAATAACAGAAAGTGACCGCGAGGAAAAGGCAGGAAGACGGGAAACAATCCATTTTATCCAACCTTAGGAGAACGGTGGCTGCTCATCGCTACCCTGAGCCCGTTCCGAGTAGGTGCGCGCGGGAGACGCCGGCATTCCTGCAGGCACAGCTCCCTCCGCCGGCACAGCACAGCAGGCTGCTCCGGGGACCCGGCCGGCCAGGGATGCTCTGCGTCAGGACAGGCGCCGCAGCCGCTTCTGCACAGCTTGCGACACATTGCTAACAAGCATTGACTCCGTGCAGTGTCTTCTCATCTGGAGGTTTGGCTTACCTTGGAACAAGCACCTTGGGTTTTCAGAAAATTCAGCACCTTCCAGCACAGCGAAACCAGCACCAAACCCACCGCACCCCCAGAGCCCAGACAGACAGCGCGGATGCTGGATGCGGGTCTTTCCCATGCAAGTGGTCTTTGCTAAATACACTTTTGGTGGTGCAAGTCACATTTTCTTAACTGTTATTTGTTCTTACTATCGGAGTGTAGGTGCACCACAGAGAGACGCTTTGGTGCAAGAGAAGGGAAAGCAAAGCCGTGCCTAAGGCTCCCTTTCTCCGACTCCTTCCCGCCGTGCACAGCTCTCTGGGCAGCCGGAGCTCCTGCCCGGCAGTGCCAGCGCCCACGGGAAGGTCGGGACACTGTCCCCTGCCAGCCCATCTCCAGGACGGTAATTCTCACAATCTATTGCCTTACTTCCTCAGTCACCAGATGTTGTACAAAAGACAGGGCCAAATACCATGGAAAGACCGACCTCTTCTGATAAAAGAGCGTATAGACGAGATGCGAAAGGCCCTGCACCCGGGTGTAAAGCTCCCTTTGTCACGATTTAACTTACACACTCGTCCTCCCATCACTTACAAGAAAGGCAAAGATACAAAGCTTTTTTCTTTGGAGCAATGTAGTTCTATTTTCAGTCTTTTGTTTATCGACAGAGTCCTGAAGTTGTGACCCTTACCTCTTGTAAATCAGAGCAATTCCAGTGTCTTCAATATATTTATCAGATTTACAGGAGTGCAGACTGAAAGCTCACCTATTTTGTGAAAGTAATTTTTTTCCCCTCCCACATTAAAAAAAAATTTAAATATTTTCCAACTTGACTGCCACCGTGAGAGCTGAGATGTGGTGGTTGAGCACAACACAGTGGTTAAAGAGACTGCTAACTCTGAAACCTAATATTTATCTTCTATAGTTATTAAACATTTGTTACCCTTTTTGTTTTGTTGTTTTCATAGTACTTCAAATTGGGCTGGTCCAGGAAGCAATAGGAGAATCAAACCTAAACTTCAAACAGCAGCTTGCGCATTAAGACATAAAGCATTTCGGAATCAATCTTTACTATTCCTGTAATTGAGATGAGAACTATAAAAGATTAAAACCAAACTACACTGCAGCATTATCCATGTATAGTTGAAACGCACACCGCTGGAAGAAAATTTCCTCGAGAAGTACAGGCATTTTAGTGTCATAACAATAGTTTTAAATTAAATTAAATCTCTTGCTGTGTTTATAAAGATATCTGCTAAAAACCTGTTAGGGAAGGGAGCCACGTAAGAAAAACCCAATACCTTTTATGAAAATTTGCTGCACGTTTCTATTATTCTCACTGATAAGGTACACGTTTCAGAGAGCTACGTATGTGTTTACATAGTGAAAGAGGACTTGATAACACCACTTGAAACTAAATTTAGGTAAGGATGAGCAGAAGAACTGCTCTGCAATAAAAGCAAAAGCTGTTTTGGGAAGCTTTGTTTGGCTTCTCCTCCCCCAAAGGTCTCCTCCCTATCGGCATGCTGAGCTGATTTATTCGATAATGCCCGTCTTGCTATTATTCTTCTCCTGTCTGCAGCAAAGGATTTGAAATAAGAGAGCTTCGTTACTACTGCAAACCCCTATTTTTCTGGTATTTCATAGGACATCTTACAACAGACAAGTGTGATAACTAAATATCAGTAAGTGACATAGCTTTGCATTATTAAAGGCAGGACATTTTCCGGTTTGCTTTTTGATGCTACATTCCCTGGCTGATGCCAGTAATACAGCTTTATGTGGGCAGCCAGCTGCAGCAACTTTGAAAGAGAGGAGAATTACAAAATCTCTCATTGCGAATAATAGTATTTATTAGGCAAGTATAGAACATTATTTTTAGAAGGCACTGCTGCAGCCACCAAAAGATTTACAAAAATTGGAACAAAAAAAAAAAAAAAAGAGTTCATGTTTGTTAAACCCTTCATTTAAGGCCCCATCTCAAACCAAAGGTCAGCCCCCCCCAAGGACCTCAGGTCAGACACCCCGGGAGCTCACAGCCCACATGTAAATCCCCACAGCTTCCCACACGGCACACTGCGAAACTCGCGCTGTTGAGAGATGGCAGCGCGCTTGGTAATTAAAACCGGTAGTTTGCAGGACAAGGAGACCTGTCTGGACTCTGTCAGCCTCCCCCCAAGCACTACCTAGCAGCTACTGGCAGCCTTAAGGGTTAAGACGCTGATTTTCTTCTGCATAGGTGGTGCTATTTTAAGCCAATAGTGTGTTTAAATCCACACCAATGAAATCAATACAGCGCTGCTCTGCTCAAGGTGAGCCCAAATAAACCTGTCGGAAGCCCTGAGAAATAGGCTTTGCAGTACACGCCGAGTGCTAAGTGCCTTTCGGTCCAGAGATCCATCATTATTTAATCATTCTTCCCAAAGAGCTCAAGGCCCGGACCTGTGGGTGCCCACTAGGCACAGTGCAGCCCCCGTGCCCGCCAGCGCTTCCGGAGGGTTTGCACGAGGGCCAGCACACCTGGAAACAGCTGGCTGCTGCAAACAGCACTCACGCCTTCCGAGCCTATTTCATGCACCAAGCGTGCCCTAACCGTTTTACAAACAGGCCTGCGTTTAAATTCCTTGGCTCCGTCTGGCAACCAAACATGCCGCATGGCTCTCCGAGTTTACTCACACCCTCAGGGTTTACCACAAACATTCCGGACCTTGGAAAAGCCACCCAGCATTGCCTAAATCCCCGGCTGCTTCGTGCCTTCAGATTAAGGCTAGCGATCGATGACGTGTATTAATTACTCTCCTACAGCTATAGATTCTCATCTGGCCTCACCACATCTTCTTTTGCGGCAGGAGCCACTGAGTCGGGTGCCAACGGCTGCTTTCTACCGAGGCTGTGTGAAACACCAGCAAACTGATTTCATCTCCGGCTGCAGGTCCCGGCGCTGCCGTGGCAGTCGCTGCCTGTAAGGTACCAACACAAACCCTCGAACGTTTAACAGTCACCGGAGACCTGAAGCAGGTAAAGCAACAATACGTTTGGTTTTGGAATACGCAGGCACAGAGGTTTGTTTACCTGTTTTAGCAACAAATGGTCCTTTTTTCACCAAAGCTTTGTGAATTCTGTGCTGAAAATACCTATTCGCTTTCAAAAAGTGCGCAAAGTAGCTGTTCTCTTCAGCATCCATGGGTTTTCACCCAGAAGCTCGACTAAGCAATCGTCATAAACTAATTTAGCTCTGTTGAAAGCCATGTAGCCCAAAGTATTTAATAACTTGAGAATAAATTTTACCACCGTGACATCTGACTGGTTCATACCACATGCAAACCCCACAGAAATCAGTACTGTAGGTATTAATTGCCCCCAACCTTGCCGTTTCAATTTTGAGATGCAGTTTTGTGCTGTAATTGCCAGAAATCTGTATTTCTCTTCATTACTGTCTACACAAATGAGTCATAAATAAAAGCACTTTAAATGTCCATCACACCTTTTAAAAATGTTGATGATAATCACTTTAATGTCACTTCTGCTACGGGAAGTTTTGCTGCATTAAGGCAGTGATTTAAACGCAGCGAGTCACGCTGAATAAACCCTGCCTGATATTTTCCCATCTGATCAGCAGAGAATCCATTTTGTCTTTGAGTATTTCCCTGCTCTCAGCTCGGCGAGGAAGCAGCATCCTCACCCATTTTGTGTTCCCAGAGCTGCGGCAGTGAAACAGTCCGTCATAAAAGGAACAGCACAGCACAAGAGAAAATTCCAGTAAACTGCAACAGATTAGACAGGTGGCTGCAAAAAATATGCACTATGTAGAAAAGCACACGAAAGCCTTATGAAAATGAGAGCGATGTCTGTTGTACAGCTTCCTACACGTAGAACAACTCCGAGCATTTAAATAACTCTGCCATTAAATTACACACCATTTGTAATTCCATCGGGGAAACCAGATACTACAGAATAGTAAAAGATTGTATGAGCATCTATAGTAGAAGTAAATAGTTTGCACATAACTAAAGCCAGATAAATGTAAACATACGATTGTTAACAGCATTTAATAAGCG
The DNA here is from genome assembly GCA_013400195.1 of Aramus guarauna. Lineage (NCBI taxonomy): Eukaryota > Metazoa > Chordata > Aves > Gruiformes > Aramidae > Aramus > Aramus guarauna. The sequence goes on along the minus strand of VXBL01001597.1, from coordinate 1,211,586 downwards.
ACAATTAAAGAACCGTATTGTTGCGTTCCAGATCTCTCTAGGCATAGGTAAGACTTCAATAAAACCGATACAAATCTGGACGTCACATTCTCAAGTATGATTATTATTTTATTGAAAGGAATGTAAGACAAACTATTTTACATTACAGTCATTTTGAAATGGAATGGCAAGTTTTTTTGATGCTTTATGAAAGATGTTGTTCCTATTGGAAATCAATAGGAAGGCAGAAGAAATTAGATAGCTATGATTTGCCAAGAAATCAATAAGAAATACAGCAATATCAGAACTCATGTTCTTTAACTTTTCCATATTAAAATTTGACTTGCATGTGAACAGAACACACACGAGGCGCCATTATATTTTTGTGACATATCTATCATATCACGTCTGACAATTTAGGGTATTTTGCTTTTAAGGCCCTTCTGATTTTGACAGATTAAAATACATTCCCACTGCGTAAAAACACATTATTTCACTTGAAATGATTTAATACATCCTTAAGACCATTCTGTAACACAAAAACCCCACTGTCAAGTATTTATTTGCAGGCACCTCCTACGATGCCTCGTATCACTGTCACTGGAGGGGCACGGGGAGCTCCCAGCTGCAAAGTGCCGGTGCTGCACTGGAGGAACTGGGGCGGCAGAACGTCATGCTGCATGGAGCCGCACCCCTGCACAGCACACGGTTTTCTACGGAGAAGCGTTCAGGGAAAAGGAAAGCTTTCAGCAGGGTACCAAAGAGGTTTTAGAGGAAGGAGAGGGTTACATTTCATCAGGAATTCCCCCCCGCTCCAGAAACGCATGCCTCGGGAGGTGCTTTTCAGCGCCGATCCGGAGCCTTCCCGCACAGCCTCGTGCTCCGGGTACGTCTTGGTACCACAGCACCAGCACCCAGGCACATTCCCATCTCCCCCTGCACCCGTGGGGGAAAGGAATTCCACTAATGCTGGGAAACACGTGTTTTAATATTGATTGGTGGCTTCTTTAGCAATATAGAGGGTCTTTAAACCAATATTCTTTAACAGCCAGCAAAAATTATTCAGACTATAGCAGGCTCTACCTTTCAGAGGGATCATTTGCATCAAAGAGCGAAACCAACAAGACACAATTCTCGTTTTCTGATTCACCCTCACCTAATACAGCTAGAAACCAGAAAAGCAAGCATCCCTCTGAAAGGCAGGGGTGGGTTTGCACAGGAGCCGCAGCGGCAGGGAGGGAAGGAGCCGCAGGACAGTGCCAGAACCGCACCAGCCCTGCGGAAGCCGACAGCCAGCAAAAACGGCTGGGGAGCCCCGGGCTGGGGACCCCCGGGGGCAGGGAGCCCTGGGGCCGGGCGGTGGGACGCACGACCCCACGGAGCGGTTCCCAGCCGGGTACTGGCAGAGAGGGACCTGGCGATGCCTTTCGGCCGAGGCGATTTACACACGGCTTTATCGAGGGCTCCAGCGCTGAATACAGAACACACTCTATTTGGCTTTCAGTCAATTAAGCTTTAAGCTGTCAGCAAACAAGACTTTTAAGTTAATTTTGAATCGCCACAAATCAAGTTGAAGGTTGTGAAAGGGCACGCTCGCATGCCAGCATGAAAAAAGGCAGTTTAATTGCCTCTGAATAGCTATTATATGCTGCAATTGGCCTATTGAATCTTAGATGATCTATTTATTTATCAAAGTGCAAAGACTGGTAAAAGAATGAAATGTATGAACTTTAATCATCATCTCTCTTGCGTAAGTAGGTAAAAAATATGAGTGCATGTAAAAAATATGAGTGAAATTATAATCTTTTGTAAATTCGATATGTTTGCATTATACTTTATTTTTGAATAGTTACAGCTGTCCAAACTACAGCTGAATTGTGAAAACAATTTCCAATACAATAAGGTATTGTTTCTTTTTTTTTTCTTTAAACTTCCATCAGGTTTTTCATATACTATGTAGATAACTGATGTTTTGAATCTGCTAGCCTGAAAACCTGACTATGCTGAAGAAAGTACAGAAAAATGCTATAAAACCAGCTACTATTAAAATGTATTACAAAAAACCACTACAAATTTCATACCAGACCTCTGATTTCATGAAATGTACCGTTGTTTAGAATAAAACGGTATCAGACAGCACCCAGAGGAATAGGTTTTCCTCAATCTACCTACAAAACCTGCAACACAAACTACGGAAATAGCGTTTTGAAAACGTATCCATAGATCGGTGGGGAGCTCTGAAAGGGTGACCCCAAGACGCGTAGCCTGCGTGCTGCTGGGGTTACAGAAAGCCTTCTGACAACACGAGAGGCTCCCGCACCCGGGGTGAGGAGACGGCCGGATCCACGCACACCTCCTCTCTTCCGACACGGCTCAAAGCAGACCCTGAGGCACCAGGGAGCTGAGAGAGCTGTTCTGCACCCACACAGTAAACTCTGCCTATCTTTGGCTCTTTTAATGAGCCTTATGTAATTAGAAATGAAATTGTGGCTTGACATTTTAAACCTTATTTAACATCTATGTCATTTTTCACCGGCGAGTCCGAAAACGTAAATTAAAAAAGCGCAGAGGTTTCAGGTCTTTGCTTTACATCACTACTTCATTGCCTCAGGAATTAGTATAACCTCAGGGCAATAGCATTTAGATATCTAGGTAATAAGCACAGCAATTTCAGAATTATTACTGCTGTTGATGAGGTAAATTCATATTCTGCAGTGAACTGACTGGATTACAGATGGAAAACAGCGCACGTGTTGCATAAAACAGAAGACAGTGATCTCAACCTACAGATGTTCAGTAAACTTAAAACAAAAAAAACCCTTCCCAGATTTCAGCAGTTGCTTCCACGACTAAGGGAAACTTTAAAGAAGTCCTACATCATATTTAACAATATATTGGTCATCAAGTAAATGGTTTCTGTAATAATAGCCAGCACAAGCTTCTGGGAAAGTAATTTCCACACAGAAATTCCTAGACTCCAGTAGTTCTTACGGTGACATTTGTAAGAACCATCTTCCACAGGCAAATGCTTAATCGACGCAAGAAAATACTGCTGAAAGCCACGGATACTATGCACCTCCACAGCAGAACCCTCAAGAATACAAAAAAAAAAAAAAGCATTCTAATACATGACTTTTATAACCTGTGCCTCTTTAAAGCTCCACTTCTACACCTGAAGAGATTCTTCTACATAATCTTCTTTTGACTGTAATAACCCTTCAGAAGACTTTGACAGAGTTAAAGAAAACACCTTGCTGAAGCGCTGCTGCCTAACGTCACTGAGAAGAGACGAGCAGCCAGAACACCACAATTACGGTACAAATGTTTTTCTAAGACAGAGAGAACTAACTTTTCCCAAGTTAATACGATTTTTTGGGGTAACTGTGGCACAAAGGGAGACTGCTCCGCGCTGGAAGAAGACATCTGCCATCAAAACAACAAAAGAACGTCAGACAAGAGCCCCGAGTGGATTTGCACAAAGTACTGACGTACCTGATGAGGCAGACTCCCTACTCACACACAGAAAATACGACGGTGTAAGGACTGGTACTACCCAGATACACCACGCGAAGCGTAGCTGTATATTATCAAATAAGTATAGATCCCAGAAAGTATACAAAACTAAATGAAGATAGTTACCTTTTCAAATACCAAAGGAAGCATTGGCAGATGAATGCATGTTAAAGGCTGCTTCTTGTGCTACGATAAAGACTGATTTATTTTTTTTAAATATTGATTTATTTATTCCAAACAGCACTGTCTGCAAATACGGCTGGTGTGTAACCCACTGGTTTCACTGAAATACGTGGTAGGTGAAGTGACTGTTTGAACATTTGAGAAGTTACTGGCTGCTGTGATATAAGTCACGGCCTGTAAATCAGTACATCACAGTGCAAATATATAGGTAGTACCTCTCCTTATAGTCCTCAACTCCAGAAACCTGCAGCAGACGGGGAACTTCTATTTATTTATTTTAAAATCTACGGTCATTTTACAAGTGTCAGCTCTTTCTAAGGGAATACCGCGGTTAGAACTGAGCAGAAGCTGGCCCGGTTCGTATCTGGCCGGTGGCAGCCCTTGCCCCGCTGGCTCCGGCAGCGCCCGGCACAGCCAGAGCTCGCAACTCCACAACTGCTCTGCGCTCCGCCGGTAATTAGAAACCACCTCGCCAGCCCCCAAACAAACTAGTTTTCCTGAATTAGTACTTCCTTAATGAACACGTAGCACTCTCCCGACGCCGACAGACGCCATTCAGGCAGATGTCAAGCCCATCACCCCTCGCAGAGAGCAGGGCTCTTAATGGCAGTTGCTGGGCGACATCTGCCTGACTGGCAGATGCCCGTATCTTTACAAATACATGCAGCTTTGTTGAAAATCCACGTCTTTTTACATGAATTATGTTCCCTTAAAAAAACAAAACAAAACAAAACAAAACAGAATTTTACCCAGCATTTCATGCTTCCTTGTAGACAGTTCATTACAAACTGTAGGAACCTCAATTCTCCATTAGCTTGGTATACGATTATCTATTAGACACATTTCTCAAGGTGCTTCAGAATTCCTGTTAGCACACGGGAAAACTCCATTGAAATTAACTTTTACATGTTAAATAGCCTGTGTCTGAACTCACATGCCATTTTTAATTGTAACAGAAACGACCAAGTGACAGAGATGAGTCAGTATGTATTTTATCTAGTTCCTTAATTAGCATCTGAAAGGGATGAAGTTTGCTTTAGATGGTAAAACGTCACTTTTCTGGTGTTTTACACAATAGTCAGGGCATGATATGGTAGATGGTTTTCCAATGAGTGATTAAATACAAATTAAAAGCTTCTTTGATCTCTTGATGGTGGGCTTTGCAGATACAAAACTGAATGTGACAGGGTTTGTAGAAGGTGTTCAGGTTCAGTCTAACCTACTTAAAAGAAACCCAGCAGGAACTTTGCCCGGAGACTGACTCTTTTGGCACCCTCATTGTGCGGAACAGTGGGCCACTGGCTTGTTTGCTGGGGATGGCAGATGGTTGCATTTGTTGTGCACCTCCACTCCACCCCAAATTTTCCGTGGAAGTCTGGCTGTAACGGAGGGACGCAATGGGCAATGGCACCTGTCGCTCCCTGCTTCAAAGAAGTCCAGCTCCAGCAGTAAGGAAGAGAATGAAACCACCAAAGTTGTCCAGAAGCTCTTTGTTAAATTCTTAATAATACACAAAGTCACTCACTACGGTGATTTTTTAAGAGATGACTGTCCCCAACTTTCAGTTTGCAGTTTGTTGAAATATTTTCTTGTGTTACAGTGTAAGCCTTTGAGTAAAAAATTGTAATAACAGAAAAAAACCCAATAATTCACTTAGGAAGTAATTTAAAACTACTTCAAGTAGTTGGATGGTACCAAATCAGAAAGTCTAGACAGCGTGAGTAAAATAAGAAGTGCTCACGATGTAAGAAAATGCTGGAAGTTAAAGTGTCTGCAAATGCATCCATGTACCCTGCGCTTCGACAGAGGAATCACAAGAAACACAACCCCTGCCCCACGCTGTTGAAGCTTTAGCAGAGACAACTGTTGTCACTGATTCCAGAGCTATTCTTACCGTTAGAGGATGGGTTAATATTTCTTGCTTCTGACTTTGCCAGTTAAAGGATACCTACTGCTTAAAAACTGTTACTCATTAGGCACAAAAATACATTGGTCAATATCGACAGAAGAGATTCAGAAATTCTCAAGTTCCCGAACAGTTATCGGTAGCATTCCCAGATTTTATTTTCTGTCTAAACCTTTGCACGCACACTACTGTAACTCTCTTGTACAGACACCGTTATTTCTGATAGAACACGCGTGTCGGACCCAAGACTCCTCGACCGAGACGCCTTTCAGTTACACAGCTAAACAAAGAGTATTTTTAAAGCATCTACTTACTGCCTCACCCCGCCACAAGACTTTTTCAAGCAGATCCTCCTCTCTCTGTGCACGGGATCACCAAGGGCCGAGGAGAAGGCTGACCAGTATTTCTTCCCATTCCCTGCACTAACGTGCCACGGCAGCATGCAGGCGAAGGAGGACCAGACCAAGAAGTAAGGCTTGTAAGTCTGTAGCTAAAGCAGCCCTCGGGCCCTGCCTCCCAGCCTTTGGAATGACAGATCCTCAGGAATAAATTGCATTTCGATTGGATGCCCCACCACCCCAGGCTGCAGTTGACTATGCTATGGCACAGTGTTTCCTAAACCAAGAAATGTTTACGTCAGCTCAAGTAGAATTGAATGAAAAATGTGTCAGTTGCTGGTTTTATTTAGGGAAATACCAAACCAGAATAATTGGTGCAATAAGAGTATTTCACTTGTTCCCAGGCAGGCCGCTGGTGGAAGCGTGACCATTTCACCAGCAAGGCAGCTTCAGGCAGCTGTGGGTGCCCTGTTTCTGCTCCTCAGGGCCCCGTCACCTCCCAGGAGGAGCGGGCACAGACAGGCACGGCAGCCTGCGCCTTCCATTTCCCACCCACCGACATGGTATTTCCACATAGCTGTTAAAAACAAAGCGTAGAAAACCCATAAACTGTTTACTGTTTAGGAGCAGACAACAGATTTTGTAATCAAACCAATTAGGGGGCACAGGATCTCTTCACTAAGGTCACAACAACATGCCAAGGACATCTAAAAAAAATGAGTATTTAATTAGGACCAGGCTGGGTTTGTGCTCTGCAAGCGTCACTGTCAATACCGACGTGACTAAGGTCATCGTGACAAGCACAATTCCACATTGGGCAACGCTGAAGAGGCTGGCGGTACTGCCTCCAACAGAGCGGAGACTGGAATGAGCTCTCTGTGGCAAGAGTCATCTTTCATTGTGCGTGCCACCCGCGGCAACGAGGTCCTAACCGAAAGCTGGCACTCCTATGACAGCCATACAATATTCCCAATATACACCACTTTGCCCCCAAGCTGTTATTTATTTCCATTACTAAGCTCGTACTGCACAGCTCAAACACTTCTGCAACCCATAGTTACTTCCCTCAAGTTCTTCATTTCCAAAACCCCTCCAGACAGTAAACTGGGTGGATTTTTAAAGACGCTCTGCTTAGGCTCTTCTGCCTTTTTCTTTGTAAGTAAAAGCAGCTGTCGGCAGAGGCAGCGATGCACTACCGTGCTGCCTTCTCACAGCCTCCGGGACATTTCACCGTTTGTCCCTCTTACGTGCTCAGCCATGTCCTGGTTTTGCTCCCCTACAGATGCTGCTGCGCTTCTGTTAAAGCCTAAAGACAAATAGCTGCATTTCCAAACACGTAACACTACGACGCTGTTATTTTGGGTTTCTTCTTAAAGGATTTTGTTCCTCCTTGTTTACTGGAAAAACATATTTGCATTTCTAAAATAAAAGCTAGATAATATCTTGGAGCCTAAAATTACACTGAAAATACAAATAAATTACAAATTACAAAATTTTTAAAAAATTAAATTTTGAAAAAACCATGATAAACTGCAAAATTTTGACCACTTAAGCCAGGAGATTTTATGCTCAACTAGGAAAAAAATGCTGTTGTCCACAGGTGAATTAACAGAAAAATTGCAAAATTTATTAATTAGCAAAATATTTCCTCTATTTTAGTTATCCAGAAAAGCCTTCTGAGCAATAAAGATAGCAATACATACTACTACTGCATTGGAAGGCTATTCTTGCACCTATTTTCAATGCATTTGAAGACAGACCCAATTTTCTAAATAACTCCTGCGCATGTGATTTTAAATGCTAAAGAGAGACTGTGGTATATTACTGAAGTATTTTCCAGAAACAGGCTTCAGTGCCTTTCAGCCAGCTAAGCTAAAATGCTTTAATCTCTAAAAGGACCAATGTGAAAGTCATCCTTTTAAAAAACTATTTGATAAATGAAAGCGGTTGGTGAATCTCAATTTGAACTGAAAAAAAATAAATCCTGTTGACCATTGCACACCAGCATTACTTTGGGCAGTCAATCAATAAATATTAGCCTTAATAGGACCACTATAGAAGAAGCTGCATCACATTTTGAAGATAAGTTTAAGTTTAAATTGTCTCAAAACTTTTTTGTGTGTGTTCTACCAACACAAAACTAATAGTATTCAATTGTAGACTGAAATGTCATCTTTACTCAGGGTACTTTTTTAAAGCTCAACTGCTTTTAAAGACGACAAACACTTTCCCTGTAAATAAAATTGTAACTGCCATCAGACTCTAGCAACATAGCAAATAGCTTTCTGAAAACCTCAAAACTCAGGCTAGCGCAGAGCAAATAATTTGGAACTTACTCCATTAAAGCAGCCCATCTTCAATCTCTTTCCCGCGCAAAGAACGGACAGAGCACAGAGTTGTTTATAAATCTGCTATTGCTAAAGCTTCCAGAAAAAGAACCAGGAGGTCTCCAAGAGACATGGAGCCCCGGAGACGGTCTACGTTCCTGAGGGAAACCCTGATCTGATGTACAAACTGGGGAAATCTGTGTTTCAGGGTACGCCGAGCCCATTCATTCAGTACTTATATTTTTTCTGAGGGTCCACCCTCTAGTCATTGGTGTTTCTGGACAAGTCCTGCATCATTCCCCAGCTCCTAAAGACTCTCCCAGTATCCTACCTCCCTTTTGGTTATTTCCAGTTAACCTTTTACCCCCAACGCGCGTTAATGCTCCCTGCTCCAAACAGGCTGCTCTTCCACCAGCAGTCTTGGGCACCTTCAGAGACTGGACCCAAAACCAGGTCTGTCACACTAACTGTCTCCAGGTCAACAGAAATAACTAGTTTTCTTGTAGACTTCCACAAAAATCTATACAAAGCTCAGCCAAAAAAACCCACAAACCCACAAAACCTTTCAAGCTCCATAACCTACAGTACGTTGTGCTGAAATACATACTGTAATCATTCAAATTCCAAGGATATTGATATTGAGCATATAGGTATTTGCCTTATGACACTGCATAAATGAGCATGAAAAAAGAATCAAAAGATGATTGCTTACAATTAAGTGCATATTTCTGTATGGTCTGTCATTTCAGAGTATGCCTTGACAGACCACAACTCTTGACTTTACCTGCCAGTCCACCATAAAGCAGAGCGACAGTAGAAAGCTATATGAGTGAGGGCTGTAGAACTGAAACACAGTTAAATTCTGTGTGCGACAACCTAGCAGCGCTTGCTTGCTGGAAAAACCTCAGTTCAATCAAGCAGACTGATGGTAGCACACTTCGATCAGATCTTTCACCAAGGTACGTAATTTAAGGGGTAACTATAACCATATAAATCAAGCTAGTCAGTAGTAGTGACAGTTAAGCAGGTATTTAGTTCTTGTCTAGAGCTCTTTTCTACTCCGGAATAACTTCATTTCTAATAGCACACACTTCTTCATAAGCAGTCTTAGAATTTAATTTTCTCATGAAAAATACACTATTTGGCCGAAAGCATTCCATCTCCTCTGCAGAGTGCCTAGTATGTCAAAAAATAACAAATTCATTATATTCATGCTCACCTGCCGTGATGTCATCATCAACCAGATCATGCTCCTCTTCCTGAACTTTTGCTTCTGTTCCCAATGAATCTGGGCTTGCACTACCAGTTTGGATGGCTTCCGTGGTTACTCCAGCTGAAAAACAACCCAACGCCCACAGAAGTCAGTGATTTTGGTAGGTAATATCCTTAGATCGGGGGGGGTAAAAAGTAATTATCATCTGATATTCTGAACCATGCACTGTAACTCTATAAACTTCGGTAAAGCGAAGAGCAACTATTTTCTGGTTTCCCTTCATACTGCACATAGACTTTTCACAAACTTATCCTTTAAAAAAAAAAACAACAAACCCAAACAACCAAAAATCTTTTCCACACTGTAAACTTTTATGTTTTCTTCTTTTTCTGCCATCTTCTAGCATCATTAAAAACATCAGCTACACATATTACACACTGACAACTTAGCCACCAAATACTGAGTTCCAGCAGAACTTCCCTTACGTCTCCTCTCAATACCTCACCTCTCGCACCAAAAAAAGCGCTGTTTTCCCAGGCTACCTTCAGAGCACATTAACTCAGCTGGCTTATTCCGTGCTGTTCATGCCAGAGGCATCTGTTAGCTCCTGATAGCAACTACACGATGAACAGCAAATCACGCCACGTGGTTAAAGTTCTAATTCACCGGTTTATACCCTGCCCAGTCATGAGCTTTAATTATTTGCTAGACGAGCCTTACCACAATTCAATCAGGGCATTACACAAAGCAGCGTTTTGCTGAGGGTGAAAAGAACAGCCTCACAAGGAGTCTTCCCAAAGAGCGTTAGGAGCACCAAGTGTTTTCTAACGCTACCATTTATTTGCGTATGCCCACTGGAGTCGGCCAGCGTGTTGAGGAGGAGAGGGGCGGTTATTTTTTAAGCACTGCTTTACATTTTGCATTGCAGTTAGTACAAGGAGTTACTAACCTCTGCAGGCACAGCAAGCATCTAGCTGTTCCCTAAAGATCACCTCTGTAGCCTCAACTACTTTGATTTCTTTCCAGAGGAGGGTCAAGAGTTTGCCTGCCTTTTAAAAAGTGTAGTATGAAGGCTCTGACCGATGAGCTTTCACCTCAGAGGGAGTATTTTCTGGGGTCAAACACCCAAGTTGGTAGAAGCCCAGCATCTGGCAGTCCCTAAATGGTAGGTTCAGGCTGGGCCAAAATTCAAAGCCGTTGATTTATTTAGTTAACAAGTCACCTCTTTCCCTGCTTCCTAGCCCTGAGCTGCTGAAGAGAAGCTGCTTTTCTGTATTAGACGTGCTACACCTTTCCAAAGAGCTTAGTAAGACTAGTTGTAATGCAGCAGTAGGAAACAAGTGCCTTTGTGCGAGTTGATGCTAAGTACAATGTATAAAAAAATTAGAAAAGTTTATTATAATTTTATACAATTAAAACAAAAACATAAGTAAAAATCTATTTACTCAGAATGATTAAACATTCCTCCAAAACCACTGAATGGATAAAGCCAAAAGGGGAAAAAAAACAGCCACCATGCAAATGTCAGGCAATAAATAAATTATCATTTCCTCTCCATGAAAATCCAATAAGAAGGAACATGTATTTCTGGACACAAGTGCTTTCTACATAATTCACCAAAAAAGTCTTAGAAGGACATCTTAGAAATGAAAAGATCATAAACCCCCCAATGTATTAGAAATAAGCCAGTCAACATATTAGAAAACATTGGAAAATTAAGATATACTTATATTAGAAACTTACGCCATTATTACAATTTACTATTTACTGCAGCATCCTAAAGTCATTATTTAATACATTAAAATGTTGCAGCAAAATTATTTGCCTTACTTCTTTGTGCTCTTTTAAGTAAAACCTTGCACAAGTAAGACGATCAACTACATATATAAATAGCAAAGTCTTTGGGGTCCAATCGAACTATCCTTACTCAATGAAAACTCCCATTTAAATCGATGGAAGTTTAATTAAGTTTTACTCAATTAATCTGGCTTTAAATAAAACTTTCTAACAGAAATATAAGCCTACCAGAAATACACTCATAAAAACTGACGATGGCACGTTCATTATTATGGACTTTTCATATTTATTTTGCTTTCCAGCAATAACAGGGCTTATTATTCGAAGCAGATTACAGACACACACAATTTAAGAATATCTGTTTGAGTGTCTTTAATCTCATGTTGCCACATGTAAGGGTTTCACTTAAAACAATAACGCAATGGAACATTTCCCTGCACGAGCTGGGTTTCAGCACTACGGGAAGCAAGAGCAGTGCCCGCCGGCAATTTCTGGGCAGAACGTATCGAGAGGGGGTTTCAGCAGAGACTGGCCAGCCCTGCCCGCGCCCCGGCAGCCCGTGCAGGCAGCCTGCCTGCCTCACATTAATTCCCTCCGCACCGCGCCGATCGATCCCGGGCAGCTCCCAGCCGCCCCGCGCGCTGCCTCTCTGCCGGCTCCATCCGCATCCCACACGCGCACAAAGGCCGGCTGAGATAACCTTTTGCTTTCCGTTAAAGCCATAGCAGCCGGTTTTCTACCTGCGGTAACGTCACAGGTTTCAAAACCTATCTGTCCCTCCAGGGCTCGGCAGCCAGACCCAGCACCGAGAGCTTGCGGGCGTCCCACCGCACAGAGCCCCGGAGCGATGCCTTCAGCGCTGTAAGACGATGTTACACCGGCCAAGGTTAAACAAATAAATAAACCAAACCAAATAGAAACATAATATTCAGCAAAGGAATGCCTTTAAAAAGGGAATTTAATTTGCAGACTCCATTTGACACTGAAGACAGCCTTTGCTCTTCAAAACAAGCAGGTGGAAAAAGGCAGCAGCGTTCTGCCCTTTTTGAACCTTCCCTGGAAAGACAGCCTCATGGCAAGCGCCCCACGGACCACGGGCACTGCCAAAACAACCGTATGCTGTGAAAATGGAGAGCAGACAAGGCCATAGCAAATATTTACAGTCGCATGACATAAGCTTAGTAGATACGAGATGAAGCTGTGAAAGCTTAACTGTTTTCCTCCCTGTGGGAGCCTGAAAAATACCAACACCTGCAACATCTCTCATCGGTTTAACTCCCAGCATCACTTACACACCCCTTCCCGTTTGATGTGGGGTCAACAAGCCGCCGTGCCAGTTCTGGATTTGAAGGCCCAAACAAAAGAGAAGATTTATTGTCTCCCCTACAAGGCATTGTGCAATGAAGCCTCGCACGTCCGGCCGCCTGCACTGCAAACGGGGAGCTGTAGAAGGGAGCAGGTCGGCACGGTGACAGCCCGTCGGAGGTGGTCCCCGCAGGGCGAGCTGCCGGCAGAAGAGACAGTAAGATGTGCTGGGCTTTCTGCCTGCTCCTCCACCCCACCACGGACACGGGGACAAGAATCTCTCCTGCATCAGTTAAAAGATTATTAAAAGATAACCCTGCGCAAGTTCGCCTGTCTTTCAAGTCTCCGGAGCACATTCTGTGGAGACGCTGGGAGATGTGCCAGCTGCTGGCGCTGTACGAGTAAGGTCATGCCCCAGAACTGCTGCTGGATCCGAGCACCGAATATACAACCGGGGAACAGATTCCACCGCTGGTTGCTAGTACCACACACTCGATCCATCCAAGAGCCAGTTAAACGTGTATGACAAACTATCTTATCTCAGCAGCAAGCTTCTATTAGTGATTACCACTTGTTTTAATTAAAACAAACCCATTAACATGCAAGAAAAGCGCTGTTTCTACATCACACGTGCAAGAACCATTGCAGAGCAGTAACATATGCTGGACACAAAAATCTGCTGATAATAACTTATGCTCCTAGATCAAGAGGCAAGATTGGGAGAAGTGGAGGATAAAGGGATCAAAGGAGCAGATCTTTACCTTTCATAGTTGTTCATCCAGACAACAACACTGCTCAATGCCTTCTCAGCCCTGTCACTCAGGAGAACCACAAATTCTGCAACCTTAACTCACATAGTTCTCAACACTGTTAATATAAAAAAAAAATATAATTCCAATTTACTAGCCATGACCTGTTTGAAAGCTTTTCAATATCAAGCTTTCACAATATTGAACATTTACATTCAGGTCATTCAGTCAGCCGTGCTCAGCTGATTTCTCTCTTCTATATTTTCTTCCTGTGTTTTAAAACTTTCTTGTTCCGATAGATAAGCACGTCCTAATTCAGCGTTAAAACAAATGCCAGGCTTTGATTTGCTAATGACCGACAGACTGCTGTACGTATACTTGAATTGCATGCGTACCAAATACTCAGGTTTCTTCTTCAACCAGTCAGCCCCTGACTGTTGCTATAAAACTGCGTGCCAGGCTTATACCCTGAGCACGAGCATGAGCACGAGAGGCGGAACAAAACATTATGCTTCCACCTGATGCACATGTAAAACAGAACTGCATACTCAAACTTTCAAACATAATTAAGTAATGAGGAGTAGCAGAAACAGCAAATTATTGGAACTAGTATGAATTACGGGTTGTTTTCAAGTACATTAAGTAGTAGTTCTTTTGGAAAGAGTCAGCTGGCTAAAGGAGGCACTACGGACTGGTTTAGGTCGCTCCCCAACACAATTACATCCACAACCTTCCACCCAACAAGGTCGCTCAGTATCACTCCAGAGAAGAGAAATTAGTAATCATCAACAGTTGCTATGCTATAGCAGCTACGCCTGCGAGTAAAGGGCAAACTAGAGCCATATCCTACCAACTGAGTAGGACCGATCTCAGAAGATCGATTAAAAAATACATCCTAATACACAAAATGGCAGAAATAGCCATCAATAGGAACCAAGGCTCTCTGGCATGTATACACAACTCGTTATTCGCTGCTTGGCTGCACATCGAGCTGTGTAACACCCTCCTTGTAATAAGGCAAATGCTACCTGGCTAAAGGCTGTAATTAACAGCAGCTTAGTCTTACCAACAAATTCTCACCATCGCTTTAAAGTACTGCGTTCCATGTAATTTATGCATTCAATTTGGATTTAATAAGATTATGACACATCTCTCAAAAATCAATTGGTATTTAATAGAGATCCTTCTCTGAATAGGAACTACATTCTTCAGTGGAAAAAGAATCTCATTTTAAGAAAGATGAACACCTGTAACTTAAAAGCAAACATTCTCATTCATGAAACAGAAATATTTACTGGTTTGTATATAGGGCAGATGCGTTTGCACATCATTCTATAAAGGCAAGTTTCGAGATGGATAATTGGAGTACCTTATGATGCTGACAGATCTTCCAGGAATATATTCTTAAGAGTCTCTACAACCTCTGCTTTAATAACAATGAATAAAGTAAAAATAACTATTTGGGAGAAAAATGCAACAGATTAAATAGTTGTCAGTAGCTATTTAATTTATTTGGAGAAGGAATATTATATTGCAAATCACTGAGTATTACATGACTATACATGTACACAATTGCAGCCAGAAGCCTAATATTTTAGTAAATGTGTTTGCATGTAGTAGCTCCAATCACACAAAAGACCACGTGCTCGGGATAATATTAAATTCTGTTCAGACCCTTTTTTGCTCATGAGCCAATGGTTCCAAACAAGGATTCAGAAACGTAAGTAATTTTCACAGGTCGCAGGAAAAGTATTTAAGAGAAATTCCCTGTACTGCTGTCTCCGCAAGCAGAACATTTTAATGGACAGCATTTTATCAAAAGGGACCAGCTTGTATTTCAGATCACTCCAGTTAGAGCCATAATCAAACAAAACTACAATTTGTTTCACCTTATAACTTCATGATTTTATTTTTTTTTTTTAATTTGTACTAGTTCAGTGCATTTGATTTCTTCAGTTAACTTCCCTCCTCTAATAAAAAAAAGAAACGGGGGCGGGAAGATATTAGAGAACAACTGTTATGAAAAACAATGCTTTCTAAGTACATTAACTAACTGCAATATTGTTACAGAAGTGTATTTATAGCAGTATTTTAAGTTCACTTGTAGCAAGGAAAGGGTGACTGTGCTAACACCAACGACGACAGGCAAAGGATAGGAACGGGACAGAGAAACCCAGAAAGAGGAACAGAGGGGTCAAAGGAGCTGGCAATAGCAGATACAACTGGTGGTTTGCATCTGAAACAGCAAAGCTGAATCAGGCCAGGAGGTGAGCGTGAACAGCCAGTGACCACCAAGGGACTACGTGGAGGCCCCTGTGAAATTACTTACTGTTACACGCATGGAAGAGTTCCAAGAGAGGAAAAGGGAACCGCTCTCCCCCTCGGCCAGACTTCTGGCACAGTTACGGTGCAGTACGTCTTGGCCTAACACTGCCGGAGACCTTTTCACTGTTGCTCCTGAACTCTTCTTTCTCTTTGTAAAACCAGATTAAGCTTCTAATGCCCATTAACCTTTAATTTTAGACTTTTACAAATGTGACGAGAGAAGAGGAAGAGGAGATGGAAGAGATGTTCTACCTTTCAGTATCAAGGGAAGTACTGCAATCTCATGCTCATCTGATTGACCATCACCATGAATTACCGCTTGCAGCACCAGGTATCCAATGGATTTGAACACCTGACTGGGCAGGTCGAACAACGAATGTTTAACAGCCACCAATGGACAGATACCTGGGACGCCAAAGGATCCTTTTATAACAGTTTCTATCACCTCATTAGACGTTCCTTGAAAAAGAACATCAGTGTTTTACCACTAGTACCTCGTAATTTGTCCTTGAAACCTCCAAACCACAGCCTGGCCCCTCGACGCAGGGACAGCCTTTGCAAAAGACACTCCCATCCCAATGAGATATATGGAAGCGTTCAAATTACCTAATCAATATTAGTGAGCTTAAGTGATTTCACGATTGTGAAATTACTTTGAAAATGGCAAGAAACTTTTCTATATAACCCTAGACTTCTCCCCTAGAATTTTCCCCTAGATTGGTAGTAATGTTTGTAGTTTTCCGTACAAAACACTTTTTTTCCTTTTATCCAACAATCAAGTTATTTTCAGGTTTAACACAGCATTACTCACGTGATATAACGCTGTCAATGTACTGTGGTAAATAAGGAGCCCACGCGTCAATGGTTTCTTTCCGACCTGCCTGCTCAATTCTTCGCAGTTCTGCTAGCAACAAGGCCTGGGCAGCTTCTCTTACCTGTAAAGCCAATAGGAACGTCATACAAACTCAAATATCAAATATTTATCAGTATGCTTTCACTATAATTTAGCAAGAACAAAAAGCACCACAAAGAAAAAAAAATCCTACAGAAAACTCAACTAAGCTTAGCTGAAAAGCCATGTTTTTTTCCCACCCCTCTCCATCTTCAACACCGAAGCAAAATAACGATGAAGAGGACCTGCCCCGTCTCTCAACAGGACACAGCGAGGACGTGCTGCCCCATGAGAAAGCCGGGGGGTGAATGTCACAACTCTGTCCCCGGCAGGAGGGCAGCACATAGACCGACCTGCTGTCCCACCTCCTCCGGCCCCGGCACAGGCAGCAGGACCCCCCGGGGCCAGCTCCTGTCCCGTACAGGGAACAGGAAAATGGGATTCTCACCAAGGGAATAAGGCTGAGCCTTACGCTTGCGCTGATGCATTGAAAGGCCGCCACAGCTCTAGTTTTCTAGAAGCAATTTGTGATCACCCTTCTCTACAGCATCTCCAAAGTTGGGTCCATAATTCCAAATGTGCAATCAGTAAAGTTTTTCTAAGTGTTGTGAATGTTGCGGTATAAAAGCAAAACAACAACAACAACAAAAATCACTTACAAATATATTTTCACATAAGATCTACTCATTTACCGTATATTATGGAAGACTGAACAATGAAAGCAAAGGAAAATATATAAAAATGGTTTCCCAAAGTTTAAAAAAATATCTGGGTTTTTACACCAACAAATAGAAAATATTATCTTGTTGCATTTGTCCCTGTCCTGGTTTCGGCTGGGATACAGTTAATTTTCTTCCCAGCAGCGGGTATAGTGCTCTGGTTTGGATTTGGGATGAGAATTATGTTGATAACACACTGATACTTTCAGTATAAGCATTACTTGGCAACAACCAAGCCAAGGACTTTTCGGCTTCCCACGCTCTGCCAGCGAGGGGGTGCACAAGGAGCAGGGAAGGGACGCGGCCAGGACAGCTGGCCCAACTGGCCAAAGGGATGTTCCATACCATATGGCATCGTGCTCCGTATATAACTGGGGGGGATCGCTGCTCAGGGACTGGGCTGGCTATCGGTCAGTGGGTGGTGCGCAATTGCACTGCACATCACTCCTTTTGTGTATTCTTTTATTATTATTTTCTCTTCCTTTGCTGTCCTATTAAGCTGTCTTTATCTCAACCCACGAATTTTACTCCCCCCCCGCCCCATCCCACTGGGGGAAGGAGCAAGCGAGCTGTGTGGTGCTGCTCAGTTGCCGGCTGGAGTTAAAACATGGCAGTCCCCCATTAACATCACTTGTTCCACCTAAAGAGTTCATAAACACACATTATTTTTGGTCTAAAAGTTTTAACGCACAAGGAAGTTAAGTCATTTGATCATGGTAAAAATCAAAAATTGTGGACAAAGCAAATATAAATGTGCTACCCTGACACCTAAGGATATCCAGTAACTAGACTTCTGTTGCTTACAAATCGTAACGAGTTTCAAAGTAATTACCCTCTCAGGAAGCCCCCTCTCAGTATATCCTAGCAGGAGAACAGGCAATCAGGTAGCAAAACCCCATATTCCCAACTACGTTAGAGGGCTGCTGAGGACCTACAGCCCGGCTTTGTTACTCCTTCCCCACCTGGAAAGCTGCACAGTCAACACATTTTTTGCCTCCGCAGCACAGGTGTAGTGTTAAGGTCCTCTGGTCATTTATCAAACACTTGGGTGACAAACCGTTTACTGGCTATGGTACACATGCTCCAAGAATTAAGGCAACTCAGCAGACTCTTGAGGAATATAGGGTGTGGGGGGGTTAATCCCATGAGATTCTTAATGGAATCATGAGTTTTTAATCCAATAGTTTCTTTAAAAAAATATGTACAGCATCCAGAAGGTAAAAAAAACCATATATTTGTGTGTGTATATATATACACACACACAATTACTTTTTCAATATTTTGCCAACTTATCTGGAAAATTAACTTCCTATATCTGAAATAAAAACTACAGAACTTGTGTCAGGAAAGAATTATAATTTATGGGGTTCTTAATATTAAGGGAAAACATGATGAGTAAACCCCAAACCCCAGCAGTACAAAAATTGCTACTGAAATCACCTCCAAGCATCGATCCTGCCACCTTCGAGCCAGCATCTCCAGAAGAGGAGGTCTGAATTTATCCAGTCCCAACAGGTCAGGGAGCATTACACAGTGCATAGCAGCCAGCTGGCTCCACCCTGGTAAAACACATCACAACGGGAAGGTAAACATCATAAACACCAAAGCAATTTGAAGTTCAAAATGCATTCAAGCAAGTTTACATTGGCCACTGGCCTGGTATGCAGTAGATCTTCAGGAGAAGGTGGGACGAAGAGGGAGAGAGAAAAAATAGAGCCAATTTTGCAGCAGAACCCCAAAACTGTTTGTTCTGCCGTGGGAACCTGGGGATCACCCCATCTTTGCTGATTCCAGCCGGCCTCAGGACGGGCTGTGCAGCGCATGCACTTTCTGTATCGGACAGGAATGAGCTCTTCCAGGCACAAATCATGCCTCATGAACTAGCTGGTCAGATCTCAAACACATGCAAGGGTCAAACGAGACATCAGCAGAAGCGTGACTCTAATCAGGACTGATTAAACACCAACATCCCTCTTCCTCCCCATTCCCTCTCAAAAAGACTTTGTCACAGGCTTGGATTTTAAATTTGTAGCCTTAAGAATATACTCAGACATATTAAAAAAAAAAGTCCCTAAAATATTATGGTCAATTTTTTTGCAAAAGCATGAGCCATGGTTCTGAGTTCAAGATTTAGAAAGCCCTGTTCAAATCACAATCAGCATTACTTAGTCCATTATCCACTGTCCTCCGTGCAAGTGTGGTATAATGCAATTACAGAAAACTCAGCGTCTGAATTACCAAAAGATTATATAGAATTTTCTGTCCCTTTTTCAAAGGTATGCAAATAGGTACAAGTGCGTGTTTGTCTGCTCTCTTTATCTTTCCATCTAAATCTTATTTCAACGTGCTGACTTCAGGTGCATTCCTGCTACAAGCCTGCAATACGGTGTAGCTAAAACTAGTAAAGATAAGCATATCAAGCTCAAACACCACAGCTTGTAAAAATGCTTGTAAAGTACTCTAGGCGAAAGAATTCTTTCAGTATTGTGCTCTACACTGACTTGAGAAATTGAAGAAATACTTCAGGTGAGCATATAGATCTGTATTTTTAAATTGTCAGCAATACTGAGCATAAAAATCTAAATATTTTTAACTAATAAAGCACCTCATGGTGATACAAGAAAAGAAATCATTATGTCAATTTTTCTTAAAGAAAAATGGATTAAAAAAGAGGAATTTCCAATTTAAGAGAGCACCGTTTCTACTACTTGAGATGCATGAAGGCAGGAATTTATAGCTTAGTAATAAGGGCATAAAAATTCTGATTTAAAGCAACTTGCCTGCAGGGATACAAGGGGGGCTGGTTTGTTTGTGCCAATCTTTTTGGCAGAAAGACATTCTTCATAATGTGGATAAATATTTATTAGAAAAAAATCATCCCCAACACAAACCCAAGTAGTTTAAATAAACACCAAGTTTTCACAAGCACCAAAAGTAAACTGTAAGAGACATGAAACTGATTGTGTTTGTTTCCCTTTAAAAGGAGCAACACAATTTTAGTCTTTCGGTTTGTAAGGCAGCCTATGGAGGCTGGGGCTCATGCCCCGGGGAGTGGAAGTCCCATCCCACGCCCAGCAGGTCTGGGAAGGCTCCAGACCGGGCTGGACCTCTGTACCGGGAAGCGGCACTCGCTCCCGCAGCATCCTGCCGCTCCTCTCCTTCGCACACTACCCATGGGTGAAGGCACCCACTTAAACAGGGCTGAGAAGTTTTTGGTCAAAAGAGAACAGCAAAGCCAAAGGAGAGCCGAAATACCACCTCGGATACGCTAAGCTGAATGTACAGACAGCCCAAGACACATAGATCGGGTCTGCTCACCCTCTACCAGCTTTACCAAAGTGTACAAAATAACTCGCTGCCTCTTGCAAAGAAAAAATTCCTACATAGATCAAATTAAAGTCATGTCATAATAATGATAAGGGACATTAGTCGAAAGTAAAAGACAAATAGATAGAAAAGTGAGGAAAGAATACCTTCATTGACTAAGAAACAGGTATGTAAAGTAGGAGCAGTGTCAGAGCCAGAGTGACCAGCTTCAGTGCTAGAAGAAACAGCAGGAGCAACTTGCAGAGGAAAGAAGAAGAAATAAAGAGAAAAAATAGGAAAGTGAGGATAGCAGCTTCTGAAAAACAGATTAGTATCACTAAAGAATGAAAAACAAAACTGGAGGAAACCGTGATAATATTAAACTTAAAAAAAATTCTAGGTTTTACAAGAAGTGCAATGCCAGTGAGAGGAAGACATGCAGCTGCGGAGAAACACAGATACACTAACAGAAAGTTGCATCTTTGGAAAAGACAAAGTACCCGTAAATAAAACAACTGCAAAGCTGTAATCTTTAGATAGCTACGTTTGGGTTGACAGCACAGTTGATGCTGAATTTTAAAAACAGGAGTTTCGCTGCTGCTTCTTGTGCTTTTCCCCCACTTCGGTAGATTTGGAACTTGCCCTACTCATTAAAACCCCCAGAAATAGCCCCTTTTAAACCCAGGCTGCCCCATCTGTCACTCTAAAATGGCACAGAATGTATTACTGACGGCTAGTTTTAATGTAGGCTCATTTTAAATGTGTCCCCATTCAAATAATTTTAAACCCGTACCAAAGAAAGGACTAGGACTCTAAAGCAGAAGCGTACAAAGCGAGAGACTACGGGCACATACAGAAGAGCGCAGTTTGAGCGGGTGACTCTAAACAGCACCCGTGACATTTATTTCATAGACTGCATCTTTTCTCGGTGCCAGTGTAATTTCAAAGCAGTTCTGAACATTATACTTCCACTAATGCTTCACGACTTAGTATTACCACATGAAAAGATGCGCAGACCTTATGGCATACACATGCTACAACCCAAGGTCAACGTGGAGATTTAGAGGTCACTATCTGACACTTCCTTCCTATAGAGAAATTACCATATGTCATGCACAAGCATCTTCAAATTAATCCCCCTCTTTTATTCCGTTGCAGAACAACAATGGGTTCAAGCTCCTGAACCGATTAAGCATTGTCTTCCGAATGGTCTGTTTGCTTTTCATGCAGTGAACTTCTTTTGTCACTGTGGGACATCTGCATCAAAACTACTTTTTCCATACTTTCCACACAAATGCATCACGATGGCACGTGGACAGTGACAGGACGACTACCGTAAATCACTGCTTGACAGCAAAACTTTCTTTCAGTAGATGTACAAAAAAAGCTACATATTTTCTGAAGAAGATTGTTTGTAAAAACGCAAACCCACCCCCCACTGAAGTCTGACTTGGAAATTTCTTTTTTTTTTGCCTCATTTTGTTGTAGTTGTCGACTCTCTTCCAACATCCGCGATTACAACAGTCGCTGTAATGGCAGCAGCTGGCCCAGCAGCCAAGTAGCAGAGAGCTGTGCTCATCTCAGGACAAATACAGGTCAAATTGATGGAGATCAAGTGTGTCATAAAATGCATTAATTGTACCTCTAATTGATTTTTAGGAACAATAGCACTAGAAACATATGAGTAGCAAGATACTGCAAGTAGTGCACAATGGGGTGTAAAGGTAAGGCACTGAGGAAACAACGACCTAAGGGTACCACTTTGGAACAAACCCATCTCCCCAAGAGCATGCAAGACATGCCACCAGACAGAAAAAAGATGACAATTTAGGAACAGGAGCATTTTTTCTATATTTCCGACAGCACACAATTTCATATTTATCAATTGTTTTTCATGAAGTTATAAATATTTCCACTGGGTAACTAAAGTATGTCTCTCCCCAAAATTAGCAAACCTATTTCAAAGAAAAATTACATAGTTGTCATTTGGGAAAGAAAAACCATAATGGAACTGTATCTTTAAAAACAAAACGAGTATGTTTTTTCTCACATTCAATTTGCCATATAGACACCATCTCTGAGAAATCTTGACCTTTCAAATAATTATCTTTCAAGAAGTGAATGGCTGTAAAAAAAAAACCAAAAAAAAAACCAACAACCAAAAAAACAAAATAACCCCACATGTTGAGACAGGAGCCCTGATTTTTTTTATTTTATTTCTGCTTTTTATTCCTGACTAAGTCTCTATTTATGTAGCACTTTTGATCATGAAAAAAAGCTTAACGCATCCCACTCCCGAAACTGATTTTCCCTTTACAACCAAAGAACATAGTAAATAAATATATATATTTAGGAAAAGAATAAATACACACAAATGTTGCTGATGGGCAAGCTTCTTTCTCAGATAGAAACATCGCTCTTTTTGGCATGTGAGTGAAGAAAACCACCCAGTTGATGTACAAGTTACCTGTTGTGCTTACTAGCTCTCCAATACAAGAGCAGTTCTGCAGTTTAAAGACTTAAAGACGTACATATATCTTTAACGTACAGCTTTAAAGATTGTACGCTGTTGTAAATACCACAGTGACAAAATATTTGTTTTCTGCAAAATACAATCATTTCACAAGTTGCAAGTTTGTCTGTATTCATATAGCTTGAAAAGTCAAAGTTTTAATAGTTAACAGGTAAAAGTGAAAAATAAAGGATAATTACAATTTTCAACGGAAATATTAAAAAAAGTCCTGAGGGTATCTGCTTTATAGATTAGTTAAAAGAGTACCCGAAGGCATTATAAAAAAAGAAAGCCCTTTCCTCTTCTGCCCTACAGCATATGCACGCAGCTGGGCTCACATCCACAAAATCCCAAGAACTGTCCAAAGAGCAGTGATGCGTACTCCTCCCCTCTTTGCTCCATCGTACAGCACAACATGTGCAACAAAGGTTACAAACACACATTCTCCTCAGGCCATCAACAGCCTTGGACTGGTCCCACGTGGATTTTATTGCCCCGTTATTTACCCTGGGAGGTGAATACCACGCCTCCTCCCTCGGTACCACCGGCTGCCAGCCCAAGAGTCGCCCCACGCTCTGCCCAACTTCGCTTGCTCCTTATTTCTGAGCGCAAGGCAGAACTGGCCACTTCACGGTGGTTTACATTTCCTTTACTTTCGGCATGAAGAGGAGTAGCTCACTCGCCCCAGGCAGCAGCGATGCTTTAGAGAGCGAGCAGGAAGGCACTCCTCCTCCTCGTCTGCAGTCCCAGCAGGACTGTTTCCCTGTGCTCCTGCTGCCCTGAGGAAGCTCTAGTCCCAGCTCTACTCCAGCGGAAAATTCACGTCTAATCTTGCATACATCTTTCTTTTCCATCACATCTTGTTCTACTTCCTGCACTTAACCCTTATCCCTGTGTAGGAAAGACACAAGGCGGATTATTTGCCGATCCTTCAGTATCAGCCCCTGCCGCCTTTCCTAACTGCAAGTGATGAAAGTACCAGCAGCAGAAGCAGCATTAAAATAACTTTTTTCTCCTCCACAAAAAGGAGAGGAAGTGTATACACACTACTTAGATGTGCTTACCTTGATGTTTTAGCTTGTAACATAAATGGTTTTGCATTGGTCTGCATAGCCCTTAGTTACAGACTTTGAACCTCCTCCTATCACCTCAACCATGTTTGGCAGCACATAAATATGCAAAAATTCACTGCCAGGGAATGACTTCATGACATTCAGTATCAGCATCCTATACTGATTCTTACAAAGGTCTTAGTCATTAAAATCTTTATCTAGAATATTACACTACTTTTTCCTCCCACATAGAAGCCAGCAATATTTTTATCAATTAATAGTAAGGAGACAACTTCTGTGTCAAGAGCTGAAATAACATTTCAAATTGTTCCAAAGTAAGTGATTTTTACCTTGCTTAATTTGTCCTTGGGCTGCATGGCTTGAAATTGAAGGAGGTGCCTTTACTTTTGACATCTCAGGGGTGCCTGGCCTAGGTGGCCTAAACACAAAATGTATGTGAAGGGGAAGGAAAAAAAAAAAAGGAGAGATTATTTTATTATTTGCTAAAGATACTGTGACTACAGAAACTTTGAAAAGCAATCCCACAAAAACCAGTCAGTTTGACAGAAAAAATAAGCGTCTCATTTACAATTCCTAGGTAAACTTATTTTTTAGTGATAAAAAGTTCATCTGTATGTTTTGATTTATTTAGAATTTGACCTATAAGTTACAAAAACCCTTTAAAAACAATAAGCACTAAAAAGGAGGACAAAAGGGGCCTCTCAGACCTATCATGCCTATGTTAATACAACTCCACGTGCTATTAACGTTGTAAGTTACATAACTCCATTCAAAGCAATATAGTTAGCTTGGCATAAAAATATACTACATTCAAGAAAGAAGAAATATGCTCAGTTCCACCTAGATACCAAAGGTTTTCATAGTCATAAAACACACCAAGCCTCACAGTAAAATTAAACCGCTGTATTAAAATAGAGACTCTGAACGAAAGTTACAACAAGTTCAAGTGAGTATTCGCTGTACCTGGTTGGACCCTTCTTCATGTGGTCTCCGATAAAGGTTGCGTTGGTCATACTCATCAGTGTGTTGGCCAGTGAGATAACAGAGAGGAGATGCTGAGTGGTGACGGCACGCGATACTCCGTACGTCCCCTTTCCCAGGCCTTCGGTAACGGACATCTTCCTTCCCAACTCCACACTATCATAGGACAGCTTGCCAACGGGCTGATTATAGCCAGGGAGCATCAGAGACATGTGGCCTCCCCTGGACAGGAGCCCAAAGGACACTGAACAGTGTGGCTTAAGCATCCCAAGACGATCAAGGCAAAGCTCATCTAGAACAGAATTCAGGCCCCAGGCATGAAGACAGGACATAAAAAGCTTTGCTGTATCCATGGTTAGATTATATTCTAACAAAGTCAATGGCTTAGATTTGCTAGACCGATATTCTGGGTCGCCGTCTTCTCTTCTCTGTCTTATCGATTCTTCATCCTCATCATCATCATCAAGAAGATGCTCTTTTATGTTCTCTTTGATAGTCTCCTTGACCTGCTGGAAGAGGACGGCTGCTCGTTTACCAGTCAGAAAGGAGCCTCCTTTGTCAGAGCTGCCAGAGGCTTTCTGTAAATTCTCTGGAGAAACCAGCGCAGTGTTGGGTCTGGAGGCCTCCTCGGTCAGCAGCTGAATGATCAGGGCTTCTACGTCAAAGAAGAGCACGTGGATATCTGGATCTGTTAAGTTCGTCTTTATAGCTTGAACCATCAGGGAGTTATGTGAATATTTAGGTAAGTTCCCCTGAAAAAAAGAAAACAAAAAAACGTTGAAGTTTTAATTGTATTACTTTCTTAATGCTTTTCACACAGTGAATTCAAAAATTAAGGAAGCTGCGGATGATCAAAGTTTGAAAACTCACAGGGTATAAAACACATTATGATAAATGTTACAAAACTATCAGTGAAGAATTTTACAGCACTGTTCACAATATCAGACTTGTGGTCAAGTCCCCTAAAATACAGGAATTTCACTTAGGGAAGTTTATCAGATCAATAGAGCTCTCTAGATAAGACAGGAGTTCACATTTTTTTCTCCTGAGTTCTAAAAGATAATAGTTATACTCCAAGGAGCAATAAAATTTCAGTATTTTGTTGTTAAATTTAAAATACATTAAATTACATTTCATATTTGGATACTGAAGCATAGCATCAATTTATGCCACTGGAAAATAAGCTACCAGTAAATTCATGCAGATATGCAATGAGTGTGTCACTTGTTCACTCTACTGAAGTCCATGGTCTTCCTCCTTCCCTTCCTCCCAAGGGGGGGGGGGGGAAGGGGGGGGGGGAAAGAAAATTAAAATGCTATGGGGGGAAAAAAGCTGAAAAAAGTCAGAAAAGGAGCCTGGACAAAAGAACATTTAAGTTTTTAAGTATTGCGAGAACTTTATTCTCTGCAGAACCAACACAAAATTATGCTCAAGTACTTACTTTCCTCACACAAGCAAAAAAGAGAATCTTTTCACAGAAATAAACCCTGTTCAAACGTAAGTAAAATATTATTTCTCCTCTTTTACAATTTGATTAACAGGCTGAAAGACGTAAGGTTGACTATCTGTGTTTGAGGAAGAGCAGGAAAAGCCGCAGGAGGTTCAGCAAAGGGGCCTGATGCGTCCCTGGTGCTTGCGCTGGTGACTGAGTCCAAGGGGGCCCAGAAAAGCCATCGCTGCTCTACACGAGCCCAAGCAGGGCTGCAGGAGAAATGCTGTGTTTTCCACAACTGCTATAGGCTGAATGGTTTGTTCGGAAAACATAAACCCTCCCTGAAAGTAGAATTAACCCAGAAGTTCTTCATACATCACCAGTAAAAGCCTGACATACAGTCAGGGCTCCTACGTCCTTTCTCATCTGTCACTCAAGAGCCTTAACATCAATAGAGCAGTCTCTCAAATTTCCATTCTCTGTCATCTTTTTTAAACCACAAAAGCACATTTTTACAGCAGGAGAGTTAGTTAGAAGTTAACAAGGCTTGCAGTTTTTACATATACACTGTGTATATATTTACAAATAGGTATGCATATGTATCCACATGTACATTATAAATATACACAGGCTATACAAATAACTAACATACACTCTCTAGCACACAAAAGTGTGAACATTCTGTGTATATACACTAACTTGTAAATAGGTTTTTACCCTATTGTATGTACATCCTGATTTATTGCTTCCTTGGTTCACGAACGTGAAGTAACATACACATCTTAGGAAGCCATAAATACCCTGGGCCCCTGAAAATCTGCTGAGCTGTAAAACGACATTATTGCTACCAACACCTATTATCCTGCATTTTTAACCCTTTTCATTCAACTTCTGAACACTAACAAATGCATTTATCACTATGAATAACAGAAACAAATGTATATTCTATTTAACATCGTATAATTGGAAAATTGGACACATACATGTACCGTTTATTTCCTCTCAAGGCCTCTTCTCAAGCCAGTAAGCATTTCTAGTCCTACAGCTGCTTGGCTGCAATAAGTCTTGTACAGATTTCATAGCATGGCTTTTTTACATATTTTTTTCATATTTTTTACATATTCCTTTTCCATTACAGCTGTAAAGACCCTCAAAATGCTCTTGGCACGAAAGAATATAATTATCCACCACACTGTGTTCAATTATTGTTCCAGTGGACGACCCTGGTTTTGAAATACGCATATTATTTTAATTCTCAAGGTTCTCATTCACACCGATGTGTCTCAAAGCACTCTGTTCGTCCTGTGGCTGCTAGTTACTGTACATCCCTGAAGAGCGTAAGATGGCTTTTTACAGGAAAAAAGGTCTTCAGAGGAAAAACCGTTTGACAGTTTTATGTCAGCTTTGCGTGTGGACACCGACGTGTCTGAAAGAGGCTCAGTACCGTGACCTGCTGTGGGGGCAGCTGATGATCCAGCCGCAGCTTCTTTGCGATTCATTTCGGAATGCTGCCTTGGAGCAACTCAGGAATAACCTCTCCCCTCGACCGCCACACAGCAAGAGGCCCGGGGGAAAACAGAGTAAGAAACCACTCCTTCAATCCTGTCGAAACGTCACATGCACAACGTGTATTTCTCTAAAGCAATCCACTCTGATAGTCTTCTCTCTTTGTAATCTTCATTTTTCTATGGCACTAACGCTTTATTTAATTTGCAAACTCTTAACGTAAGGCTGCTAATATTTCTCTGACTTAGAATGAATGCCCACGTATATTTTACTGTAAGCTGTTGAAGTGGAGAGGAGTACAGTACTTGGTTCGCTTGCTGCACTCACTAGTTCTTGCTCACTTTCAGAGGATGATTCTCAACAAATACACATAAATATTTTATATTATCCCAATGCACTGGTTTTGTAACAAACAAACCAACCAGACACCAAAAGCACGCACACACACACAGAGATATTCAAAACACATCAAGAGACTCTCCAACAAGGACATGCAGACCTGGCAAAGTCTTCAATACTATCTGCTATTCCACTAGAATTCAATCATTTTTAATTTCTGGCTTTCCTAAATTAGAATTCATTTCACTTCTGTAACAAAGTTAAGGCACTGCCAGAAGGAAAACTCATATTTCTCACAAGGATTATGGGAAAAAAAACACCACCCAACAACCCACAACTGAACAGAGACCCCCTCCTCGCTCCCTGTCCTGCTGTCTCTTGGAGGAGTGGCAGGGCTAGGTCACCGTGCCAGACAGGCAGCCAGGACCTAACGCAATCAGCACTGTAGACAAATTCTGCTCCTTTTCCTGTGGTCGACTCTGAGAATAAATACACCATGCTTATTAAATAAATTTGCCATGAGAAGCAAATAACGGAGAATTGAAACCAGAATAGAAATAATTAAAGGTCAATAAATAATAGCTGCAAATTATTTTCTACAATGCGTTGATGTATTCACATATTCCTTATTTATATAAAACAAGCTAGTTAAATTTTCAGATTGTAACGCAGGTAACTTTTTATGAATTGGTCTCTGGTAACAGTCACAATTGTAAAGTTAAAAGCAACAATAAACCCAAAATATTTTAGCTGTTAATGACTTGACCTCAGGTATAGAGCACACCTTGCTGTGCATCACACCTCTGCAGGTACCTATACCTTCATTAGAGGCGAGGAACCTGCACGTACAACACGTACATTTGCACGGCACGGACAAGTGCCACGTTCACACTGAGGCAGGTGAACAGTCACAGCGGACGCGGCAGGAAGAGCGGCACACATCTGTTTGCAGAAGCACGACGGTGTGGTGCTAACCAACGCTCTCTAAGCCGCATTTCTTTTCCGAGCGGCACAATAAATACAGAATGGGATGGGGCTGAGAGCGGGGCCGTGCCGCTCTCTGCTGGTCACAGCCCAGACTGACAGAACGCTTTCCCAAAGGGAGAACACAAGCTCTTTCTTTCGACTCAGGCAATGTTTTCAAACGGCATTGACAGACTAAAGGAATTTCATTTCTTCTGTTCTGATGGGTCTTCATTAGGAAGACAGTTACAATGGACAGTAACATATGGAACCACCACTAAGAGTAGATGCAGGCGATTCTGTGGCTGTGTCCTGCCAAGGTTGGTGGCCCCTCTGATGCAACCCCTGCCCAGGGCAGCGGTTGCTAAAGCAAGGTGCTCAGGGCGAGGAAACCCTCTTACGTGCTTCTCCAACACGTGACTTGAAAGAAACTGGGAAAAATATTCTCAAAGATAATTTTGCACTTCGTTCTATTAATCTTTAGCAGAAAGGTACAAATTTAAGAGTCAGAGGTCATATTCCTTCTGTGCCAACGTTCATAATGCCCTCACACAAGGCCAGGACTTACCTTTTCTCTGTATTTGGCCAACACAAAGGGCACAGTGCAAAGCCCAAGAGAATGAACACACTTCCTTCAAGCTCTGCGCTGACATGCTATGGAGCCCACCAGCTAAACTACCATCAGCCTATTTCTAAAATTCACCGTTTGCTATTTTGTTCTGTCTCTACCATCTCTGCAATATGACGCTGTTACCTGCCTGTTAGTTTTCAAAACGGTCAGTCCAAATCCATCAGACTGAGTAACAGTCAGGCACATCAAAACTAATGGGATACTCAGAACTAACTCTTGTACCATGCTATCCTCCATGCTGAAGTTCCTTACACTTTTTACGCTGTACTAGTTGTACTCTGGAAACATGCCATGTTGTATTCACTCTTCAGAACAATAAAATTAATGCTAGAATATAAAAATTGCTCTTTATGCAATTTGAAATCCAAGTTCGTTCTTATTGCGAGAAACCAATTCAGAAAGAGAGCTCATTACTAGTTGTTCAAAAAGGAACTTCCCCATATCTCAAAATACGTAAGGTGCTTCCATCCAGCGTATGCAGTAACAACCAGGACGGAGAAAAACCATCCTCTGACTGCAGAGGCTGATGTGCAGGCTCACCGTCCAGCTACCGCCCCAACACTTGCACAACTCGTAGCATGGTGGTATTATCGGAAAGGTCTGCTTAGCAGGGTTCTTCATACCAGCAGTTACTTATTGCTCCGACAGGTAAAGTAGCCTGTTGCTGTACTCTAACATCCACGTAAATTGTAAAGTTGTGTTTCTGCACCAGCACACGTACAGATGCCGTGGGTCATGCGCGCTCTCTGTACGTAGACATACAGCGTGCTGAACAGTTCATGAATGCTCTTAATGAGTTACTACAGACAGTTACTGTCATTCGTTTTCAGCATTTAAGTTACTTTGGCTCCATTTATACCGATTTGTACATCTATTTTAGTAATACTTTTTCTGAACTGTCACACAGCAACAATTACCAAAATAAAATAAAAATCAAGCTCTAGCTCCACCTTTAGCAAGATCTGCAGGAACGTATAAAGCACATCCAATACAGGGGGGAAGAGGGGAACACAGGTCAATGCTGATTCCATTCCTCAAAGTCAGCACAAAACAAAAAGGGGTAGATTTGTTTCTGATTGATACGGATCACAGGTGGGTTTACTGGTGTACCCATCAATACTACAAATTAACAGAACGTATACAATTGAGCAAAGATTCCAGATTTTATGAAATATTGCTAAATCCAGCTTTTTAAATAAACTCAAAACAGAAAAAATACTGTAGAAAGCACACTGAAGTGGGAGGTGGTATTATGAACAGTAAAATAAATTGGGGAACAACATCTGGAGGTATGTGGAAGGGATTGTGTTGGTTAATATCAAAAAAGATATCACTACCCCATCTAGAAAAAGGTAAGTTTATTTGGTGCATAACCTCTGTTCTTAGTGAACCTAGAGAAAAAGACAGTGAAAGCAGTACAGAACTATAGACAGTGAAGAGGAAGTTTAAAAGCATTAGACTCCAGCAAGGAAAACCACTGCCATGAAAGCACAACACAGAAAAAATGTAAGTGAAATGAGTTTTGAAAGTGTAACTCTCGATACCACCACCTGCATTGGAAACCGCACGATGATCTTGAAGCAAGCTGATACTTTTTGTTCAAGGAAACTGAACTCCTAGGACTGACCCAAGGCCAGGAAAGCTAGGTCAGGCCTTCCCATTAAAATTTCAGAGAGCTTTGGATGAGAACCTTCCAGTAACAACAACAAAGACTCCCCATATTTCATTCAGTTATTTAGGGAAAAAAGTGTTTCAGGTATTGCATGAAAACCAAAACACAACTTGCCTTGTCAGATGCTTCGGAAGCGAGTAGGTTAGTGGCAAGAGTCTGTAGTTTCTGATGCGCCACGTTCTTCAGAGCCGCCAAGCTACGCCTAGTCATGGCCTGCTTCAGGTTGACAGCGGGGTGGCTCAGGGAATCCACAGCCGCTGGGACTGCCTCATCGCAGGCGTTCAGGATTTCCACTGCCGTTATTCCCATTACACACCTGTCCAGCGCACCTGCAAACATTTGAGTTTAAAGCTGAAACAATTCAAAATGTCCAAAACATCACCAGTACAATGGGCGAAAGAATTTACATGGGACAGTGCAATGCTTTCCATTGTGTTAACAGCTCTTTTTAGAACTGAAATTCCTAAAGGGATGGTGTTTTCCTAAGTTCCCATGAAGCTGAAGTGTGTAAAGAAAAAACACATTAACAAAAATCAGGACAAGTTTCAAATCCCTATAATGTGATTCTGCACTGACTGCAGTTGCTCAGTGTTTTTAGTGGAAGGTTGATTTCAAGCGTTTTGAATTCTCTCTCCCACCCAACTACCTGTGTTGATTAAATTTTCCACGTCGGGTATCAGGTTCCTCTTTTGCTTCCTAGAGCTTCAATAAAAAGCAATTCTCATCTAGTTTTCACAATAAGCTGAAAATGATATTCAGACATTATTGCAGGTTTGTGGGGTTTTTTTTAAGTGAGTTAAGGAGTTAAAAGGTAATGACATACTGCATGTATTTTGATGCATTTTTCCCCCTCACTTTCTCCCTTTCAAATATCACAAGACTTTCTACAACAAAGCTGTGCTTATTTTATGCCTTGTTGCCCATTCTGTTAAGGTTCACGTTTAGTTTCTTCTAACCTAAGCATCAGTCCCGTCTTAAAAAAAAAAAAACCCAACAAAAAAACAAAACCAGAAAAACCCCACGACAAACACAACAAAACCCCCAGACAAACACTTTCTTCACTCTGCAGATGAAGAAACTTGCAGATTGAAGGTGCTGCACTTCTACACCAAGCTCTGAAGATTGCTGAGGAAGCACAGACACTAATAAAGTGAGAGGACACTGGAAGTACAGCCACCGTTTTAACTAGTCTCTCTAAAGATAACTAGAAAACACATAGGGGGAAGATAGACACCACAAGCTGTACCTTCTCCAAAAGTGAATGAGTTATTCCAAATACTAAAATTTTTATTTGATAAAAGTGTACATAATCGACAAATTTGGGGAAATATGTGGAGCGCTAAATTTCCAAATATAAATGTGCAAAACAATGTTAACTCTTCTCTTAGATGCAACTTATACGTAACTGTAATAAATATACATATATAAACACGAAAAATATTGTTTAATCACCATCTTTGAACTTAACCTTACCAGTATCCATTTGCCAGACGTACACAGACCCATCTGAACATCCTACCACCAGATAGTCGTCAGAAGGCCTCCATTTTATTACTTGAATAGGGAAAAGGTGACGGGAGGCCAGCATGATGCATTTTTTCTCCCGTAGACTCAGAAGACCTACTGAGTGATCACTGGCTACAGAGCAAATACAGTGCTGGACTCTTGCCTAAGAAAAAAAAAAGAAAAAAGAAAAGTCTTAAACATTGTGCAGAGAGTTTGCATTTAATACTCTATTCTTTGCTGGACCAAGCATGGTGATCAACAACCTGTTTTATAATCAAAACCAGGCACATAATTATCGCTAAACTCACTGAGGTCACTAGAAGCAGATTTTCATTGGCAGAAATTCTCTTGAATCAAACCTCTTGCGTATCATAAAGAGCAAATAGGTTTTAGAACCTGTTTTATTGAGCAAAAAGGACAAACCACGGTTTTCAAGTCATTTTGTTCATTAAATTCTACCTACTCATCCAAGTTACAAAAGACAAAATGACAAAATTGCCTTTAAAACCTAAGGGCTACCTGGAGGGGAACGCTGGCCTATCACGTGCACAACACCTTCAGGGGAAGGACTGCTTCCACGTCATGGAAATCCTCTCCCACTGTTAATGCTGCACATCAAAAAATGCCAAGCATCTCCTTAGCTAGCTAGGTTTTAATATCTGGTTTTCCCACTATTTGTAATTCCTTACATAGCTAAGACTTGATGCAAACAAAACCAAGATTAAGAGAACAATTAAACCTTTTTTAAGTGCCTGCAGGAGTTATACATTGGGCCAGTGCTAACCCTTCAGTATTTCATATTGCAGTCATGTTCTCAGGAAGGATTTGAGGAGCTGTGCCGTTTATGGAAAGCGTGAGACAGGTTATCAGATGCATTATGTAAAACTTACACTACAGTTTTCTGGTGGAACTAGAAGCTGTGTAATTTCTCCACCATGTACACAGAAGATATGTTTCATCTCTCCAGAAAATATATCCCATATGATGACTGAGAAATCCACACCACCTGAGATCAAATACCTTTGATCATAACGAGAAGAAACCTGATGAGGATACAGTAAACATGTAATTTTGTTTCGATGGCCTCGTAGAGTCCGGTGAGGTGGCCAGCCTGAGAAATTGGGTAAGGGGCAAAAGGGGAAAAGAAAAGGAAAGAAGAGAGACAAAAACCATAATTCAATAGAACAGTTAACAATCCAAAATGCTGTTCTTGATTAAATACACACATACTGCAATTTTTGACAGAAGTTCTTACAGAATTAACCTTGTCTTTTTTAAAATGCTCATAATTTTTTTTTAACGGACATGGACTGAAAGATTCCTTTTGTCTTGCTGTGCGATCTCACTTTAAAGTAATTCAGTTGTCTTAAAACAGTCTCTTCCCCTCAAAAAAAAACCAAAAAATTAAAAAGGCCACAAAGACGTGAAAAAATAAACCGCTTTCCCCACCAAACCTTAATTTCTAACCAAAGTGACCGGTACCAGGAAGATTGCACCATCTTACTCCACACTGGCCACACCAGCAGCATGAAGTCTGCAGTGTTATCCATTTGCTGCTTGTGCAGAACAGGTTAACGACAGCAAATTTAAATTTACAAGGGAAAATCACCAACACTTATTTGCAGAATAATATGTCAACTTTGAGGCAATTCAACTTCACATTAAGAAAAAAGTCATTTTTGTATAAAGTTATAGAAAGTAAATCAGTTATATAAAGGAAACAGTACAACCAACAGCCTTGTACGTAACTGACAAGCTCCTAGGTGTATTTACAGAACAATATTTACATGTCTTTTTCCTTTATCAGCATTTGTAAAAAATCAAAACCCAAATATTTGTTCTGCAACTACAATCATAAAAGTATTAAAACAACATTATCTGGAACCAAGGTGTACAACACTCAATTAACTACACAGCACACAAAGAGGAATTCTCTTTTAGACGTGTGATTTTCCCAAGAAGATCTTTGCAGGCACACCAATGCCCCAGCTGAACAACTCTGACAAGAGACAGATGTGTCCTGCTGTATCTTTGCTGCTGCATCTCAAAAACCCAGGAGAAATATCCAAGGCTTTCCAGCAAAGGGACACCCCCCC